>JBBPCS010020567.1:0-25465 GCA_037974645.1 Hollardia meadi
TCTCTCTCTCTCTCTCTCTCTCTCTCTCTCTCTCTCTCTCTCTCTCTCTCTGTCTCTCTCTCTCTCTCTCTCTCTCTTCCTTCCTCTCTGATTATCCTCAACAGAGCATCTCATCTCTTTTGTGCAGAGGGCTTTTTTTTCTCTTACGAAACACTTCCAGAACAAGCTCCTATTCTCTCTCTCTCTCCTTCTGTAATTCTCCCTCCCTTTCTTTCTCTCTACCACTCTATTTTCAGAGTAGTAGTAGTAATACCAGCAGCAGCTGAATGGCATCGGTCTCCATCTACAACTAATGGAAACCGACTCTCCTGTTGCCGTCTTCCGTCACTCCTCCTCCTCCTCCTATTCTTCTCTGTTGCATGCCGATTTGTTTAACGATTCAGAGGAGTTAACTGCCAGACAGCGATCAGCCAGAGCACTGTGGGGAGGGTGGGCAATCGAAGAAACTCATTGAGATGTTCTAAGAAAAAAAAAATGATGCCGGTGGTGGTTTAATAAGGAACCGTGGGCCAGCTGAGGACTGATCTGAGCCATGCAGAGGAGAGGCAGAGCAGAGAGAGAAGGCAGGCTGAGTTTTTGATTGCATCGGAGTGTAGGCTGTTGAAGAGTTGGATGTTTAACAGGCTACCGAACCGCTGCAACTCCCTCCATTTGTAAGCCTGAGGGAGAAGAAGCCTACAAGGAGAAAGAAGAGCGAGGAAGATGAGTTTTACCCAGGAAGCAGGGGAATCGAATGATGACCCCTCTTTTATGTGACATCTGGCAGCATCTCCAGGCATGAGACTAAGTCTATGCCGAACTACGCCTTCTGGGCTGCCTGTGCATTGTGACCTCCTTGTTGTCGCAACACCACATAGTGAAGTTTTGGTGTGGGGTCAAGTGGCGACATACGTCTGGGGGGCCCTCCTGAACCCACTGCGGTGAGCTACCGCTGAGGACCATGGTCCTGCCGTCGCTGCTTAAGCTCCTCAACATCTTCCTGCGCCAGTCGACCTTGTCCGAAGTCGCTACCTCCGATCACTGCTGCCGTCCTTCCTGCTGCCCGGCTGCTCTAATGCCGCGCCCGCCCGGCCTGCCACTCTCTTGCCGCCGCGGGTGGGAGGCAAGAGAGCACCCAAAACGTCCGCCCGCTGAAGGGAGAGAGGTGAGACAAAGGGACAACTGAAGTTTGAATTAGATTTAAGATGATCAAGGCTGTAAGGTAAAGACTATAACATGTACAAGGACGCACCATAACAAACTTTGAGATTTTACTTTGTGTAAAACAGCAGAAATTTTTTGTTGAAGTATTATGCCTGTTCTTGTTTTGTAAACTTAAAGAGTAGTGTTAGATACTAGACAACTAACTCTATTTATGAAGTTCAGCTTGAAGCCATAAGAATTTAGAAAGTCAGAAGAATTTATGGCTTTGTGGAGTTGTTGGAGGTTTTATTCAGTCTGAATGTTTTACGTGTTATTTAGACACAGATTTGCTTGAATCTCTCACCAAAAAACAAGGCTGCATTCTGTTGCAGTGACCTTTTAAATTTTACACTTCATCCTCTACGGTGGTGTAAATTTACATGAGCTCACAGTTAAAGAGGGGAGGCAGCCCATCTGTCTAGACTGTGGCAAAGTTGGACATGAACTCCACTAGTAAGGCTTTAAACTAATCTGCAAGTGGCAAATCAGCAACATATTCCTTGAAGAGATTCAGTGGTGTAAGGGGAACATTTGACAGCCAGGTCTTCTTTTGCTCAAGCTTTGATATCAGTCCCTTCATGCTCTTGTTGGTTTGTTTTTTGGCCTGCAGTATCTCGAGGCTAAACAGAGTCACTTTCTATCATGTCAGCTTAAACAGTGAGGGCCAAGTAAAAAAAGTGAAGCCACTGCCCTACATCTAACACTTCTAATAAAAAGGGAGTCACGATTCCATAGCCTTCACATGTGCACCTCGGAAATGTAAACAATAGTTGAACTGAGACCCCGTGGAAAAATTCTCCCCAACTTAGTTCTTGCATGGCTCATTTTGAAAGGAGATCTGCTGGATATATCGCAGTGTGTACAACCTGCCCCTGAATGGAATAGACAAAGTCAGTCCAGATAAAGGCTTTGACCACTTACTACATTCATGCATTAAACACATTGTGTGTCACAATTTATTAATTTTGAGGTCTTGATTTTTAGGGAAATTAAATGCACCTGAACATATAGTTATAGAGTGCTTCCTGGACTCAAACTGAGTGGATAGGGACAGGGATACATGTAGACATCTCCTTTAAACCATTAAAATGCCTTTATTGTCAGGGCAATGTCCTGTTACCCAGACGTAACTTTTTTTGTCCAGATCTGCTTTAATTAAGTGTCCTTGAGCAAAGCATTTAATCACTTCCAGACCCATGTGTTTTATCTCTGACCTTGACATCCACAAACACTTTTCAGTAGAGTAATCTTGAAATTTGTACCTCAACCCTAGATCTGTTTTGCGTTTTTCCACCGCAGACAGTAGTACTCTTAAATGTATGTTGGATGTTAACAGTTTCATCAACCATGAAATTAGCATTACAATATATCTAACACAACACAGCAAACAAAGGAACACAAGAGCACAACAGAGAAAACTGACTGTTTTGTGTTCTTTGTTCTTGGTAAGTGGCTGTTTATTACAACAAGAACACAAGGGCTATATTCGGAACCACCTACTATATACTGCCGACAAACACAGTATGCAGTATGTAGTAGATTACAGTATTTAGATCATACTGCGTACTGTATGAGAGAGGAATTAATATCCTATGCGATGATTGGAAGGAACCACATAAACCAGTATTTTGTCACATTACTTTACTGTAAGTGTAATGTGAGTTGCAGCACGCTCTCCTGTTATTTCGTTGCTTTGGAAGCTTAAGGTTTCCCTTGTTATTCTTGTTTCAATCAAACTGGGTGCCTTTACATAAAACTTGCTGACTGATGGTGTTTTTGTTAATGTTATGCCCATGCTGGTTTGGTCATGTTGTGAATATTTCCTCCTTGGCAATAGCTGCATAATTTCAGGAAGATTTTTCAATAAATTTTTGTAAAACTGCCTAAAATGTAAATCTACACAGTTGATTTCTTGCCTCAAATTCTTAGAAGTGACTTTAGTGATGAAATAGCGTATAGTCTATTGGTAGACTAAACTAGCATGACATCTGGGTATTTTTTTACGTACTTCAGATGTATGTATATATATGTTTGCATAGTGCATACGACATGCTAAACTGCAAGTATAGTAGGCAGTTTTGAATACAGCCAAGCCTTGTGGGTTTGGGTTAAAAGGTGGGCTTGTGCATTGAGTCCTTTATCCTTTGCAAGAACTGACCATACTGTTGACCGGTCAGCGGACTGCAGAGTCTTCTTGCTCCACCTTCAAGTCGAGGGTCAGTGTGCTACAGTAGGTACCTCAACAGAGGAGTAATGAAACTGTGGGACAGAATTGAGTGGTTTGGCTTGTACCATCTACAACGTTTGCCAGTGAAAATGCAAAAATACCTGTTCTAATGTGTGACTATCTGAACTGATGCACTGGTGCATGGTGGAAATGCTGCTACCTTTGAAAGCTAAAAGCGAAATATTAGCCATGCTGCAGCTTTTACTCAAACATAACCGCCACATGTTCTTTATGAGATTTCCTTGGATTGCTAATTAGATCCCTGGCTACAGTGGGACATCGTATTTGAAAAAACGCACGAGTGCATCTTGTAGCTAAATTGCTTTCCTACTCTTTGTATAATGGTCATTTGCTGGCAGCAAAATTTTAAGTTAAATT
The DNA here is from genome assembly GCA_037974645.1 of Hollardia meadi. NCBI lineage: Eukaryota > Metazoa > Chordata > Actinopteri > Tetraodontiformes > Triacanthodidae > Hollardia > Hollardia meadi. The sequence goes on from JBBPCS010020567.1 coordinate 3,788, forward strand.
GGATGTAAATTGATGCTGCAAAGCTGGAAGCCCATGATTGAACTTAATTTGGTTAATTTGGTCATTAGTGCTACGCTATGGATGGGACAACAGCAAAAAAAAATACAAAGAATAACTGAAGCTCACTGGCCAGAAACGTGGTTTTGATCGTATATACACAGAAATACAAACAACAAATTGAGGTTAGATCTTCCCGTCTCTCATCTCTCACATACTTCCAATAGTCATGGATCAATGGTCAAACAGGAAGCACATTTTCTCCTACTCTACCGAGTATGTAGTCGTGATATAGACTGGCCGTCAGATATCCAATTTTGGCTCAGTCTCTCTCTCTTGCTTTCTCTCTCGCTCATTCTCTCTTCCTCCTACACAGCTTTCAGACAGGCCCTGTTTGACACCTGAAAGCACCCTTAGTTTTAAATGTACCTGCTGCCAGTGTTAAAAGTTATGCAAGAGTTTGGCAAACCAGACACACATTACATGAGGTGTTTTTTTTCCCTTTTTTTCCTGAAGCAATTAAAAAGAAAATCCACCCTCACAAACTTACAGTATCTTTGACCAAACATGGGTGTCCTCTGTGCAGTGCCAGCAGTTATTAACTAGAAACTGTTTCCATAATATCACTCTTTGATCGTGACACACTATTCATAAAGTCTGGGATTATTTCAATGAACAGATCAGGGGATAACCTTGAGCATTGTTGACTTTTCCTTTACAACAGAAATAAATACCTTAACAATAGAAATAAGATACAATCTGCAACTTTAACACTAGATGTGGCATCTGGTGGTAAAGTTGCAGATTGCAACCAACTGAACACCCCTCCCCTCATCCTCTCTTTCCAAGAATATATAGGAGAACCTATTGTGGCTGCTAAAAACGTGAAAAGCCCTCTCTAGAGCCAATGTTTGGTTTTTGTCCATTCTGGGCACACATGAGAGAAATTAGCCTTGAAGGTTTTCTGTCATAAAGCCCATAGAAGCCCCTTCTGTGGGAAAGCATGTAATATAAAGAGTCGCAAAACCTGAGAAGTCATCATGGTGCCATAGCTAAGTGGATCGTATGCAGGGCTTTCACCCATAAGAAAGGGGTTTGTGTCCTGTGACAGACTGAAGGTTTGGTTTGGGTTAAAAATAGACCCTTTCACAACATTAAATACATGTTTCAAAGACCTTCAAGACCTTACAAAGCCTTCATGGCCATGTGTGTTTTGGGCGAGTGGAGGAACAGGGCGATGCAACATGTCGGTCTCTGTAGACGAGGTCCGGCTGCCTCTGTAGATGGTAAAAGGGTAATTCTTGGTTCACGAAAACACAACATTTTTTAGTTTCAGGTGATTATACACTAATGAAAACATAGTTATGAATATCGCATTTCATTTCTCCCATTAAATCCCCTTCAAAATCCTACACACTGGACCTTTAACAAACACCACCAACACCACCTGCTTGCACTTGTCTTGCAAACACCAATCAAACTGTTAAAAGGAGGACATAATACTGGAGTGTGTAGCACAAGAAACTGAGCTGCTGCATTGAAAATCAAACATCTGCATCTATCTGTAATATATTTGGTATAGATTTTTGGCAAAGTTTGCATGCCGATATGGTCACAGTTAATGTTTATTGATAATAGTGCTGTCTCGTCATTGTCTCGTCTTAGTCATGGGAGAAAAAAAAGGTTTACAATGAACATATTCAGTCATAGTTCAGTTATAGCCAAATTAACACTACGGCAGAAACACACGTAATAGTCCCGGTCCATGTGGTCCTCATACACATACTGAGACCTCAGTGAGACAAGCCAAGCCTGATACCTAAAGCAGGGAGGATGAAGGTAACAGGACGCAGAGGGAGGGTGAGGTAGTGGAAGCTAGTCAGGCGTTCCCAGACTTCCACACAGGTTGCACTGTACAACATGCCTGAGGCAATTTGCAAAGACACACTATCCTCCCTGCCAGCTCTGAGATGTGTGTCTATGAGTGTGTACAGTCAGTAGCCATAGTAGATATCCACTTTTTGTTGCTGTTGCAGGACTAAGACAAGATACATACAGCTACCATTGTACTGTATGCTTGGGTGAGCTTTTGTTTCATTTGTATATGGTGTTATATAGAGTGTGTTGGTTGCATGTGTGGATGCTTTCCTGGAAGTCTTAATTTTTCTATTGAAATATACTCTTAAATTCCCTTACATGTGCTTATTGTATATTATTGAATGTATCTATGTGTGAGTGTGCATTTGTCATGAGGAGCTTAGCCCTCACCAAAGTGGAGGTGTTGATAATAATGAGCAAAAAAAAAAGAAAATCTCCTCTGAATGTTTTCCTGGCTCGGCTCGGCTCGGCTCACCTAGACTGGGATTTAGAAACCTTGTGAGAAGACTTAATATGCACCCCACCCCTGTCACCCAACTGTGAGAGAGCTGTATTTTCTCGGAGAGGAGACAGAATGTCGGGGGAGAAGAGTAGGGGAAGTGTGGGATGCAGAGCTGTAGAGAAACAGAAGGTGATTTAGAGTTCTGTGTGCTGCTAAGATTATCAAATATACATCAGCTTTCACCACTAAACATCACTTGAATGTTACCCAAGTTAGGGAATGTGATATGTTATTGAGCTGGCCTTGCTGTGGTTCTGCTACCTTAGCCAGCTGTTTGTTGATCCGTGATACAAATAATAAGATGAAACGAGGGAAGGACGGAGGAAGACAGGAAGGTAGGAAGGTGTAGGTGGGTACGTTGGCAGGCAGGTAAAGAGTGCGAAACAACAGGAAAGATCCAATTTAGTTTATGAGCCATCACAGCTTGTCCACAGCTGCTCCCTGCATCTCCTGTGTAAATTTGGCACCCAAGTGCCTTCCTGAAACCGCCTCCAAACAGTTCCAAAATCTGTTTTAATCATTTCTGCAGTGTCATTTTATACTTCAGTAAAGAATGTTTTGGGGTTTTTTTTTCTTCTTGAGCTAGCTTTAGTTTTACAGGGGTTTGACTTCCTGAATGTTGCCATACATTAAGTAGAGATGGGACCGATCCAATGTCAGTATCGGGTTCTGATCCAGGCGTAATTCATTCATCTGATATCAGACAGATGTCACCGATCCACGTGCCGATCCAGGTTCCACAGTCTGAACTTTTTAAATCCCCCTGGCGCTAACACCAGTGGAGTTGGTAGCCGAGGATACTAATGCTATATGCAGGGTGTAAACTCTGTGCTAGGGAAATGCCGCATGACGTTATCTGACCAGGCAAGTGAAAATGTTGTGTTTAATGTAACGTTATCTGAAATAAACTGCGTACTGTGTCGCTGAGGTGAGCTGCGTGAGCGAGTCTGTCTCACCACCAAGCGTTAAACACCAGTGATGACAAAATTCTGACATAGTGGATACTATAGAAGTTAACTGGGCGGGGTCAACAATGTAATTTACTACATAACGTTACTCAAGGTAACTATCTCTGGAGCGTTTTGCCCAGAAGATAACAGCTGTCTGGTGCAATTGTATCCATTTCAGAAGCTTTGTAATGCAGCCTCGAACTGCAGTGTCTTTTTGGAGCCATACTGATATATCCAGTGAGTCCGATGATAAATTTAACACAGAATATCTTCAGATTATTTATTTCACGATATTAACTTTTTCTCCAAGTAAAATCCAAAGAGAAACTTAAACATAACAACCCTCCATTGCCCCACAATGGTCGGAGTACGCATCATACAACTCCCTGGCATACACTAACATTTTAGATAGAGACTAAAATAACACAATCACTATCAATGTGGACTTTATTCAATTTTGCATTTATACCATGATAAATGATGATGAGTCAAAACAATAAAGAAACATTTTAACTCAAATAAAACAGTCTGAAAGAGAAGCAGAAAGCTTTCTGACTGCCCGTGAACCTCCATCAACATCAACTCATACAGAACTGAAGTTCTCAACTCAGTTTTAGCCTCATATAACCTCATACCACGAATAATAATAATGATAATAATAATCCTCATCAAGAAGAAAAGAGCTCTCGTATTTATGGTTTAATATTGGTATTGGCAGATTCAAATACAAAAAATTGGGATGGGAACTGAAGAAAAGTGGATCGGTGCATTTCTAACATTAAGTGATTGTTGCTGAGGCTTTATCACTCACAATGTCTGTTTCTGTGTGATAATCCTCAGTTGTTGCTGTTAAAGCTTTACATAAAAAGTAAAGGTGAGAAAGATACAGCAGAGACAGTTAATTCTCAGTAAAGTAGGACTGTGGCTGTTTTGCAGATACAGTACATGGGAAGTTTACATAATACGTGTGAAACAAATATCAAAACACTCTCCCTTGCTGCTGCAGTTGATGCCAAACAGTAGCAACGCCTAAACTGTGAACACTCCACCAAATTTCTTGACACTGAAATGACTCATCCAACCGCTATCCTCTGCGACATTTAGACTCACCACATGATTTAATTAATTTATGCAGCATAAGAGTGGTATAAAAATCTATTTTCATATCTCTTAAAAAGTGCAGTTTATGCTCCATGAATAAACTAAAGGTTATCAGACTACTGACAGATATAATTGTAGGATATTAAATTTTATTAAAACTATAAAAGGTTGTTTGTTTGTTTGTTTGTTGTACAAACATTGAAATTGAGCTTTACAAGAATGTATGTAATTTGCAGTGATGCAGGTTTAAACTAAGTCAAGAGTTGGCAGAATTTTTAGTGTCTGTGCCAATAACCTTTAAAGAAACAATTCACCCCAAAATCAAAATTACAATTTTTTCTGATGGCTTGTAGTGCTATTTATCAATTTAGATTGTTTTGGTGTGGTTTGCTGAGTTTTGGAGATATGGGCTGTAGAGATGTCTGCCTTCTCTCAAATATAATGGAACTAGATTGCACTTCACTTGTGGTGCTCAAAGCAAAATAAAAATAAAAAAACATTTGAAAAACTCAACAGCAATGTGTCTTTCCAGAAATCATGACCCGGTTACTGAAGATAATCCTCAGACCTTGTTGTGAGCAGTTTCATGTAGGAACTATTTTCTTTCCGTATCACCGCACAGAAGGAAGCGTGCATCTACTCATGGATGAGAAGCTAGCTAACTAAGCTAACTAAGCTAGCTAACTTTACAGCTCAGCCGAGGAAGTCGCCATTAATGTTTACATCCCGCCCTGTCACGAGCACGAGCCTGTCATCCTTAGTAAATTCTTAGTAAAATCCTTAGTTTCCTTCCATGCAGTGATACGGTGTAGTTCAGTAGAAAGAAAATAGTTCCTACTGGAAACTGCTCACAACAAAGTCTGTGGATTATCTTGAACTGTTAACTTTCAATATATGCTATGCTTATGTGAACATTGTCTAAACAGAACTAAGTTAGAAAAGTTTCCTTATTTACATGATGACATACTTGAACATAGACTATTGAGTATATATTGAATATTGAGGTTTGATGTCCACTAACCAAGAAAAAACAGTCCTATACAAACACTAACTGATGTTGGTTTCCCTTTTCATCCTACTCCTGCAGTATACTGTCACTCCTTTCATGCACATAACATCTTAGAGCTTCTGTTTTTTGTTTTGGATTTGGCTTCTCAGAGGAGCTAAATATAATTTTTCGGGCCTCATTCATGCACATGAACGTTCATGCATCCACCCTATGTACGCAGATAAATGCATGAATCAGTGTGTGTGAGTGTATCTGGGATGTCAGTGACTTGGATGATAATCTGTGAATTAGAATGGTGCCTAGTGAAGCAATGGGCTGTGAGAGGGGACAAGCTTTGTACCCATGTACCATCCCAGCGGAACCACAGGACATGTGAGCACCATTGTGTGTGTGTGTGTGTGTGTGTGTGTGTGTGTGTGCGTGTGTGTGCGTGCATGTGTGTTTATGTACATGCCACAGATGATGTCACAGGTGATCCCTTCTTTTAGTCTCCCTTGAGACCACAGCAGACCAATGTGAACACACACCTACAACATAATAATTTCTATACACTTACAAGCTGTCATGTGTGTTATCACGCATCACACAACTGTTCACCATCATGCACGCATCATCTTTTTCACTGTGAACACACTTGGCGATTCAGTGTAATGGCTGCACGTATGCAAAACAGTTGTTTTCCAACAATGGAGTGGACATGATGATTGCTAGGTCAAGCAGCTCTTATGTAGACAGTGAGCCCATCCATGCATGGAAAGCACTGGACCGAAATCTTTTTATTCGTCCTTCTACCATCTTCTGCCCCCGCTTTCCTTCCTTACATCTCATGGGGCAACAGTGGAAGCAGTTGCTGTAAGGAGTCAGTATGTCACAACATTTACGTATTAGTACTTACAACATACTGTATGTCTAATTCTTTTCAGAATAGATCATTATGTGTCACATTGTCTGCAGTATTTATACACTGTAGACGGGCTTTAGCAAACAGCATTAACAGAATGCTCATTCCTGACCTTAGGAAACAGCATGGTGAACAGAATGCAAAAGTATGGCTCAGGTGTCATCACATCATCTGATCCATGATCTAGGTCAATGACGTGAAAACAATGGATGGGCAACCTCCACCCAACCTGAGGACAAGACAAGTCCCCCTCCACTCAACAGTTTGTCGTGCTCGTTGTCACTTCACTTGGATGTTTGATTTTCACTCTCTAGAATGACGTATGTGCAGAGTTTGACACTAGAAAGCTGATTTCAAATTCATTTGCTGAAGTCATGCTCACCAAATTACACTCAGCAATGTTACATAACTATGCGGACATACACAATTCCTCTTTTGTAGGAGATACTCATGCAACTTACCATTGGGAAAGAAGATTATTGGGATTCGATTGATGCAAATCTTTCCAAGATGCAATCACAACAGAAGGTACAATGAACAAACAAATATTATGAAATTCGGGCAAAACACCTGATGATGCATGATGCAACATTGCCAAAGGTCCATTCAATCCAATCCAGTAAAATATTTAGTCCAAAACACTGTATTACATTCAGAAATAGCCACAAGCTGCTGTTGCATCATTTCTAATTAGCCAGCAGATTTCCAAATCTTCCAGTATTTTCCTTCATAAGTTTTCATGTGAACAGCTGCATTGTAAGCTTTCGATTGACTCCTCACTTGACCCATTAGGAGCTTCCATGCCATCAACAAACAAACAAACAATTGTGTATTTTGGGCTACTTACTGAAGAAGCATCGTGGTAATCCACTGATCGGTACCAGTCCGACTAAAACGTTCTGCCACCTCATTTGTTACCAAATTTGAACTTGGACTAGGCTAAATGCTGTGGTCCCATCATGTCTCCTAGCTAATAAGTCTTCAAACGTCTATAACTCAAAGGCAGCAGCACTTACAGTGAATCTGACTGTTGGAGAAAAACTTGTGAGTGTTGCTTTTCAAAAGAGACCAAAACCATGCCTGTACTCCAACTAGTTGGAAAACAGCTTTCAATTAACTTTACTGGTTATGCCTAGGAAAGACATCTTAGGATCATTTTACATAAATGTCCAGGAAAGGTATCTCGGTTGAGGTCCAGTATGCACCTTACACAAGTGTGACGTGGAAATGTGAACCCAACAGGGCACATTCACTGAGAATGGATTTATTTGTAAATTAGGAGGCATCTTATGTCTACTAGTTTGAAATTAATATTTGCATATTCACAGATTCTGGATTTTTTATATTTTTTTTGGAAAACTATATCAGACACACAAATGGTTCTTCTAAGCAGTGTTTTTGTTTGTCTTAAATCTGGAATGGATCTTGAAGATCTGAGCATCCTCCCTACACTGAAGGAAACTTTATAATAATGAAACACCAATTATTATAAATGATGTTCCACCTGGTAAATATGTGGACATGTTTCTTATAGTTGAAAATCCTCTGTTATCTCATCTCTGTTATATTTAATTTTGTGTAAAATAAGTAATATATTGCCTAGCCAATGTTAGCATTCAGCATATTGAAAACAAAACAAAAAAATTGAAAAAATTATGTCTTTGATGAGTGATTTAATAAAGACAAGATCATCTGAGGGTTCAGAGAGGGTTTGAGTCTCTGATGGTCATCAAATAGTCTATATTAGGTTCTGTAGTGTATAAAAAGTCTTGTGACAACTTTCATGTGACATGACAGCGTGGCACACGCATGATAAAACTTTGCTGACTTCGAACACTCATTTGAAAGAGTTTTGCTGTAAACACTAACAGAACAGAGCATACAGTAACCGTATAATATACATGGAAAAATAAATGCATTAAATGTTTCCAAAGCTCACGACACTAGAGTTTGTAGAACATGTCAGGAGTATTCCACTGATTGTGTGTATGTATATCCCTCTGTGGCCTCACACACCAGCATCTTTTATTCAAGTGGCCTGATTCCATAGTTTGAAATAATGTATGATGGCATCCTCTGATCCCTTTAAAGCCACATGAACAGCAGCCATAGCTCTGCACTAAGTCCCATCAATATTGCACAATGTGTACTCTGCAATCGGTGTTAAGATATTTTTTATGTGAACGGAATGTGAACTGTAAAACATGTTTGTATGTAGTTTGCAAACCTGGATAAGACTCCCAAAAAGTGAAGAGGAGGTTCTCTCATAAATATTTTCTTACGTCAACACATTAAATCCGCTGATTGGTTCTTGGTGAACTGCATTTTCTGGACTTAAGGCCACCCAGTTTGAATGCTAGTGGATGAAAGCACTTTCTCAGGCTGAGAGAGAGGAGATTAAAAACTTATGCTGAGAGTCGACTCTGAAGACTCAGGCGTCTTCTTGCGCCGTAGATTAACATTGTGTGTGTGCAGACTCTATGTCGGCAGCCCCACAGCGGTTGCTTGTGTAGTGTTTGATTGCTGCATTTATATTTCAAGTCCTCTCTGTGTTGGAGGGGGGGAGAGATGGATAGAGTAATGGAGAAAGTGAGGCAGAGAAAGATCAAGATAAAGACTCAGAAAATGTAAAAAAGAGAGAGAGCAAGGTTAAACCGTGGAAGATATATGGAGACAAAGACAAAAAGAGATGGAGAGAAAAAAAAGGCATCCAGAGAGAGAGAGGGAGGGAGCAACCTCCCTAAGCGCTGATGGTGCTGATGAATATTGGAGGAGAAGGCTGCGGTGAGGAGGAGGAGGAGGAGGAGGAGAGAGATGGAGGCAGAGAGATCAGGGCTGAGGAAATATGCTCCTTTGTTATGTCTTAATGGGAACTGTCAGAGCTGGAGAGAAAAAGGTCAGCCAGGAACCCAGTCATGGTGGCAGGCAGATATCAAACTGATACACACACACACACACACACACACACGCGTGCGCACACACACACACACACACACCCTCACACACACACACACACACACACACACAGATGCAGGCATACCCATACAAATGCATAATCGTAAGCATGGATACAAGCAAAATACAGTATGCTTGTACCCATTCAGGATACACTAACACACACAGCTTGTTTTATAGGATGTGATGGTCAAGAAATGTGGTATTTAAGAAGCAAGCTTGACATATTCTTCACCCGTCTCTGACACTAAAGTGCTCAAAACTATAACACTAGACTAACCGGACCATATTGACCATTTACCAAACCTCTCGTGATGACGTCTCTTATTACACATACATCACAAAAGGAACAATAAAAGTTGGATGCTGAACTGGACAGTGGATTCAAATACGTTACCAGCGGAGTCTTGTCATCGGTTCACTCGCTCCATGTGAGTGCAAGAACTATACATCTTTTGTCAGACAGACGTAGCTCTTTACTTGCTTGTCCCTGCAATTATACTGCTTTAATTCACAACACAGACATTGCAGCATTTTCTGTGAAATATTACTAGGTTTTGAGGTGGGAAATTGGCCATTCACTGAATATATATCCCATTCACACATGACCCGTTGCAGAAAAAGTTAATCTCAGGGATAAACTGCATGTCTGAAAGGGGCTTGACTAAGCTGTTGATGTGTGCACATAAAGACCAATCACAGATCCTCATTGTTTTCAGGAAGGCCCTTTCTCCTTCAGGTACAATGATGGAACAATTCTATGTTTTTGAGGGATACAAATAAAGAAATAGAAAAAAAATTACTTCTGGTTCAGTCCATTTGATGACAGACTCAGAAACAAGTGGATTTAAGACTAAGTCTGCTTTGGCAGAGAGGATTTAGAAACTAAATCAAGAGGTTCCCTTTTAGGGAAAAATGAGAAAATCAAATGAAATCCAAAACTAATTTCTCCTCAGAGGTAATTATTCCATTTTAAATCTTGTTTTTTGTTGTTGTTTTTTTAGATTTCATCCAGCAACATGGAAAATACAGATGCATTGCAGAGATTCACCTTGGAATTACGTTAATCCCTATATTGCCATCATATACATATCATAGTGGAAAATGTTATTTTTTAAACATATTTCTATTTCTTTCTTTTTTTAAAGTAAGATTATGACAATCTCATGGTTTGAAACCAGCAACCTTTCAGTGAGAGTTAGTTTACAATAATTAAAAAAACTTTTGGGACTCTGATGGTGAATTAACAACACAGAACTCAAGTTTAGAGGATGTCATTGTAGCCACTTTTGTGGATTTTTCTGCCTTTGTTCATTTATGTTTTATTAGAATGATCCAGTATTCGTTCCTGTCTGCATGTTCCAGACAGCAGTGGCTGCTCTGTCCACTGACTGCGACCTTATCAGCCGACACTATCTGTTCATATCACACCAGTCTTTTGGTGAAAGATAAAGCTGCCGGACAATGTCAAAACCTCACACCCTCATGTGTGTCTGTGAGTGTGCCTCCGCAGCAGTGTGTGTATTAGTGGATGAAAAAGAAAGTCATCCAGACTGTTATTTGAAATGTAAGTGTTTGGATAAGGCTGAGAAAAGGTTAGGATGGGATTTATCCATTTAGCAAACAGGCTCGAATTCAGGGTGCCACGAGAAGGAATGAAAGAAAGACAGTGTTTAAATGTGTATGTGTGAGTGCTTTCCCCCCTTTACACCTCATATAACCACACATTTTATACCCAGATTTTTTGGTAAACAGCAAGCTTGCATTCCAAAACATGCCAGGATGAAGAATGACATGCGCATCACTCGCTGTCAGAATATTTCCATCCTTTGAAGCTGCCAGTGAACACCTTTCCTCTGTCTTCCCACATCCTAACAATCTTCTCTGATAGCCATGTAACTCTGCCACCTGTTTAATTGAAATGGTCATTCTGGTTGGATTTCTGCACAAAAACTAACATCAGTGCATCTGTATTCACTGGTGATGTAATACATTTGCAACAGATGTGTGTCTCCTTCAGAGGTGGGTTGGATTTTGGGCATTGAATTTGAATCGTGGCTGCATTTAAACGGGGATTTGATGTGTGACTACGCAATCCAAATCAAATCATAATTTCTGGTGGAAAGGTGTGCGTGTGTTTATGTGTCAGTGTCATGTTCGTGTGCAGTTATTCAATAGATGGAATCGGGAGCTACATACAAATATACACCTTTACCAAACAGATATGATATGATGTTGCATTATTAAATAAGTGTCAATCATATGAGCTATTGCTCCCAAAACAAACAAACAAAACATGTGTGTTCCTCAGTTCTGGTGGCTCACAGAACACTTTGTTTACAGTAGAAATCGAAGCCCCTGAAATTTTTATGTGCTTCTTTCACTGATGTTTGAACAGCTTGCTCTTTCTGATACAGAGTATGGGCATGAATGAGCAGGGCTGTTTGACTAGGCATAAAATATTGATCACTTATCCATTGCCAAGTGTTGACACTGTTGGCTGAGGCTTTCCAAGCATCGCAACTGGGGAAAATTGAGGAAATCTATCGGAAGGGAAGCAGGTGTTTTAGAGGGAAACTTACCTGTTTTAGTTTGTCTTATTTGAATAATAGCATAACATGACACACTGGAAACCTGTTGTTTGTGTTGTGTCTCCAGCTCACAGTTACAATGGTGTCTTTAACCATGTCCACTATCTTATCCAATCTTTGTTTGCAAACTTGTGGAAATAATGAGTGAGAGTATACAGTAGATTCATTTTGTGAGCGCATATGATCTCAGTGTTTTTGTGTTGTGGCATAGCTCGGCTCTCAGTTGGCAGAGAATCTAAGCTGCTGCAGCTGTTTTATAAGCACGCGCTACCATCTTCTATTTTAGAATTGACATTAGAGTGAGTGAGTGAGTGAGTGAGTGAGTGAGTGAGTGAGTGAGTGAGTGAGTGAGTGAGTGAGTGAGTGACCTCCACGGTTTTGTCATTGTTTTTCTTCTTTCATTTTTAATCACTCTTTTTGTTTTTTTTCTGACTTTTTAGCTCTTTCTTTGTTTCATCCTTGTCTTGACAGCTAGTTAAACAAATCTATACTAAGTCAAAGGGGCAGTGTAACTTAGCGCTTTGCCCTGAGGCGGTGCACTACATACACACACAAACAGCAGAGAAAATGTGTGTGAGGTTCTGTCGCTTCTTAACTGCATAGCTCACTGGCCCTGATTATAATAGAACTCTCTAACTACACACACACACACACACACACACACACACACACTTAAATGCACATAGACAAATGTATTTGTGTACACTTTCATATCCTGTACTTATAGTTTATGCATATACACAGTAATATATGTGTAACTTTAATAACACATCGGCACCTGTATATACACATACAGTACATTACACTCTCCCTTGTGTGAAATAAATATTTGTGGTGTACTGAATCACACTTCCTGCAAGTCTAAATCATCAATAGAGATGCCCGAGTCCCTCTCCCAGGCTTGTCAAGTTTGGGAAGCTTGGGAATGAATTGGAGTTCAGGTCTCTAAATGCACTAATAAAAATACACGAATGTGTTTCTTGGTCACTTGTTCGGTTGGGTGGTTTCTTAAGAGATGATGGGTTTCTGTAAGCCATATATACTGTATATCGCCGCTGTAGCTGCTGGAAGGATGTAAAGTCTGGCCATTCTGTGCATTTTTTAAATTTGCATGTGGGTGAATTGGATTGAATTTCGGTGGTCACTCAGTAGTTTTGTCATTAACAAACAAAAGCACTTTCCAACATTAACACGCACATGTTCTCTTACATAACCCATATAGTATGTTCTTATGTGCTATCACACATTATGTTGTAGATTGTAACATCAATACATGTCTATGTATCGGCCGGCCACACAACAGGCCCTTTGGCATGGCCGACTTGCTAAGCCTTCCCTTTAGCATCTCTAGGCGGCACACAAATGCTTGCACCCTGCGTGTCTTATCTTGACGCACAAGGTCTACATTACTTTGGTTAAGTTAAGTTACAAAACCTACTTGGTCAGGTTTAGGAAAGACTGGTAACGCTCTGGTCTCCTGGGTGAAAGTCGTGTGTGTGACCCTCCACTAAGCCCCAAACTCCACTCCTGTTGGCACTTTCTCTCTTTAGAAAGTACGTTGCGCTACGCCATCTGTTCAAGTTGTCTGAGACTGACAGCTTTACATTGCAGGTACATTAAACCCTTGTGTGTCTCTGCCTGACACCAAAGGGTACCTTGTACATCTGGATGAGACACGAGGGGCCGTGACAAAACTTCAATATTTGACGAGCTGCGGATGAGAACGGGCTGGAAAAATAAAACTACATTTACAACACTTTTTAACTAGATCAACTCTGCTGTGACTGATATAACACCACAGGAAGTGAAGAGGGCTTTTCATATGACACACACTCCCATGATGCTTAGAGCTGTTGGAAGATACTTGATTAAAATTTCCTCGGTTCAACTCACTTCACTCTAAATTGGAACAAAGAGCCAATTGAAAATATGGTAATTACTGTCTGGCTAAAAATATCACTGTAACTGAGCTCAGATGAGGGTTTTTTTTGTCTTCAGTGTCTGTATCCATTTGTCTGCATGCTTGGACGATAATTGTTTTTTTTCCAAGTTTACACCCAAGACACAAGCGTTTCCTGTCAAACGAATCTCAGACAATGTGAGAAATGGAAACTTCCCAAAAACATCAACACCCCTACTGAGCAGATGGATGCTGCGTACTGATTTCAGCTGCCGTTAATCTCATACCATGTAATTTTCTTTATCCACTCCCCTCTGAGACCAGCACAAAGTTTTAAGCAGGCAAGGTGTAAAGTTAGATAAAGGCCACAGTGTGACTACAGAGAGCTGAACTGAGAAGTGCTGTGGGCTCGTCCAGTTCTAAGGAGGGTTGACAAAACTTTTTTTAAAAGTTGTGTTTAAGGAAGGAAGTTCTTCTAAGCTAAATGCACCTTGCACAAGTCTGTAGTGTTAGTTACTAGTTACTAGTAAAAATTCTCAGGCTGGTCATCAGCTGTGACGGTGTATAGCATCTCTACTTTTTTGGCAAGTTTCACAAAGTCACTACTTTTGTTTGCAAATTGTCTCTCTCCGCAAGGTGAGAGGTACAAAAGGTACAGAAAGCGGGTTGTTCAGGGGCACTTCGACTTTCCAGCTTCACTCGCCTATTGATTTTGCACCTTTGTGTGCAAAACGTTCTGCTTAGACCTCTGCAGCTGTGTGTGCCTGTGACTCGTTCTTCTGCACCGATAGAAGACTTGATTGAAGATTAATGATGGAGGTGGCTTTGGCTGTTCAGTCATTACCCTTTATAGGACTGCTGGGTGTGTGTGAGTGTGTGCGTTTGAAACTTTGTTGCCTGTAAGAGGGTGAGTCATCACCTTCAGAGTTTTTGACTTCAGACACAGTAACCTTGTCCTTCTCTGAGCTGATTTGTGGTTGTTGCACTTGTTCCTTTAAACAGATTCTTCATCTTATCTTTGATCAGTTCTACTGGAAAAAGTTTTTTTGGGGAAGAAATCTCATCAAATGACGCAGAACTAAAGGTGCAAAACATTTGACCATCTTGGTGTGTCATTTCCTTTTTCCTCTCTCAATATAGTTTCTTTATCTCTTTATCTTTACAACTTTCTTTTAATTTCCTCCTTTATAGTATTTACTCTACAGCCATTTTAACTTGATTAATCTTTAAAAATCTTTGGTGCCCGCAATGTTGTGAAACCAACGTGTCTTTTCATCTTTTCCATCACTCCTGTATTCCCATTAAAGCAATGAGAATAATAATAATGAGAATAGACATCTTAACTTATCACTTAACCATTCTACTCTGTTCTCATCTTACTGGTAATTGCAGAAAGTCAAGCGAATATGACCATTTTGATGGTTTAGCAGGTGCATAGCGTGTATCTATAATTTGATTTATATCATGTCACAATTCATCTCTCTTGTCCTCTTATCTGCTCTTGTGTCACTCTGAACCACACAGTGTCACATAAAGTAGAACTGACACTGCAGCACTCTAAAAGACAACCTGAGCATTGGCTCGTATTTGAATTTTACTGTCTGCGTGTGGTTAAATTGATGTATATATGTTTTGTTTTTTAAGCCAAGCAGCACATCATACTCAACCTGACCTGAACCCAGTGATTCAGATACAGCGCATGCAGGCAAATCCCATCAGTTTCCGGTGAAAACTCCCACAACGATGATGTACAGAATTGGCTGATGCCTGCTGGAGCAGGGATTCCTCTCTGTAGACTGACACCAGGAAGAAACAGCTTGTTATGGGTCAAGTGAGAAAAACGTATCGTCTTCATAGCACGGGCACTGAGCTCTGTAAACTTGCCTCAAGTCTCTCTCCAGTGCTGTCCTCAAATAAATCTCTGCCCTATCTGCACTTAAATGTGTCTTGACATCTGCACTTTTAACAGTCCTTGTGGCAGTGTTTTTTTTTTTGTTTGTTTCACACAGATGGCTAAAAATAAGCCGAAAGACACTCAAAGAGGGAACATACAGCTAAGAGGGGCACTTGACTAAACTCAAGGGGTGTGTGGGTGTGTGCGCATGTGTGTTTGCAAGCAGTGCTTGTGTCAGCTCACACTTGACGTGTGTTAATACAGTACGTACATGTCTGGATACAGATGTGTAAGTGATACCTGAGGTAAAGTTAGATATTTGTGTGATATCCTGGCCTTAAAATACCCAAAATAAAAAAAAAGTAGTGGGCGGAAAATAAAATAAATCATGAAACTGCTCAATGATCAAAGATGAAATAAAAATGGAAGTGTGAAATCAAATGTATTAGTTGATGCCTACAGTATAAAAGTTTTCATCTGTTCCATTTTTCATCACAATATCTTAATACCTGTGATTAACTGCTTGCATGATCACATCCTCTTTAACCTCCTCAGTGTTTCGCATGTATTATATTTAAGACTGTATCTGTCTTGGGGGAGGTTGGGGAAAACACAGTCGATGGGGAGTGGGGCTTGCAGAAGCTCTAGAGCTCTGAAGGGTTCCCAGCTGCTAATCTTGATTAGCCCCTCAGATATTTAGTTTACTGACGACCAGTGTTGGGTAGCGTTACTTTTAAAAGTAATGTATGTTAACATTACAGCCATTAAAAAGTAACTTACATTACCGCGTTACCTACTGAGTAAAGTAACTCGTTAGAGTACTTTAAGATAAGATAAGATCAACTTTATTGATCCCACACCGGGGATTCACATGTTACAGCGCTCGAGGATCAAATAAAAATACAATGGAAAATATAAAGAATAGAAAGTATCAAAAAATATCTAGATTAGAAAGAACTTATACATACAGACTATTTACACTATATACACCTTTCACTAGTACAGAAAATGTGGAAATATATGGTGATGTGGACAGGCATATGGGTATATATGAATAATTGTGCAGAATAATTGCACACATATTGTGAATACACACATGGTGTGTAGCATTATAAGTGAGAAATAAATAAATAAATCCACAGTATATTATATTGCACAGATAAATGGATGTTAGGGAGGTGAAGGGTTAACTGTAACATTAGTACAAACCGAGACAGACAATAGTGTATGTTGTGCATGATAAGTGATGTGACACAACAGTGCTATATTATGTCATGTTGGTGTTAAACAGTCTGACAGCCGACGGGATGAACGACCTGCGGTAGCGCTCCTTCTTGCACTGTGGGTGCAGCAGTCTGCTGCTGAAGGAGCTGCTCAGTGCACCTACAGTCTCATGAAGGGGGTGAGAGGTGTTGTCCATGATTGATGTCAGCTTGGCTAACATCCTCCTCTCACCCACCTCCTTGATGGAGTCCAGAGGGCAGTCCAGGACAGAGCTGGCCCTCCTAGCCAGCTTATTCAGTCTTTTTCTGTCCCTCTCAGTGCTTCCACAGCCCCAGCAGACCACTGCATAGAAGATAGCCGATGCCACCACACCATGTCGTAAAATGTTCTTAACAGTGCCCTGCACACTCCAAAGGACCTCAGTCTCTTCAGCAGGTGGAGACAACTTTGGCCCTTCTTGTGCAGGACATCTGTGTTCGTAGTCCAGTCTAGTTTATTGTTTAGGTGAACACCCAGGTATTTGTATTCTCCCACGATCTCAACGGTCAGAGCTGCTGTAACTAGCTGCCACTCTTGCGGCGCCATCTTGTGTGTTAACGTTACCAAAAATGACAACCCCTTTGCCAAACTCACAAAATGTTAAGAACAGAAATATAATCTTACACATACAGTATTTGCCTTACTGAACAGAAAACACAACAACTGTATACCTTCTGAATTCAAGTTTCTGTCTTTCACCAAACTAAGAGCTTAATCGCCCCGTTGACTCATCCTAAAACACACCTCATTCAAACAAGATGTAAATGAAATAAAAGTCACCAAAACCGTCCTGGTTTGCCTTTCCACTGCTTCAACAATCACCAACTCTGCAACTTGGTCGAAATAAATCCTTAATTCACCAAGTTAGATGTGAAAATATGCTGGCTTCACATGCTGTTTTTCCCTGTTGCTAACGCTCTGACAGTGAACTGGACAGAGGCATATAGGCACAGCATACGCTAGCCTCTATGAAAACAATAAAGCACAGGCTCCTATAGCCTACAGTACAATATGTTTCAACAAATTTACACTTAATGGCAACAAAAGAAACAGGGAAATGAGGTGTTATTTTACAAGTAACGGATTGCTTATTTGAAGACATAACTAAATAACTATTGTTACTGTTATAACAAAAATGTAATCTGAGTACTAAAACATCACTTTGCAACGTGTTACACCCACCACTGCTGACAACTTGTGATGCATGACAACCCCAAGAAACTCTGATGAGCTTTACACCAATTTACAACTCAGAACAAACTTTGTATGAAAATCTGAAAAGTCTGGCAAATTACTGAACATTTTAGTACAACAGTAAAGGTTGTTTGGTGGTCAGTTGTGTGGCCGACAAAAGGAGAGGAAAGAGCTGGAGGTGGGAGTAGGTGGTTGACCCCGGCTGACAGGGGCAGCCTGGATGTAAAACGTTAATGCATATAAATACATTCTTTTGCACATAGACTTTTTCCTGCCCTCAGATGGTCGGGTATGTCGGGTGTGTAATTCCTTTACTACATGAGACATGGCATTAACAGCTCTTAACATCTCAGCATTATCTTAAAGGCATCTGTTTTAACCAGTGTAGAGTGGTATTGAAGCAGCAAATTCAGGTTAGCTAGTCAGTTAGGCTGAGACAATAATATGAAGTAAAAGTTCTATGTCTCTGTAAGTCTCATTGGATTTTAGCCATGCCAGGAGCAAGGCTTTAGGGGAGGTATTGTCCATCTGTCAGTCAGCCACAAGACAAATCATACCGACTTTGATTATCCCCTCCACCATGAGGTTGGCATTTCTTGTTCTCAGTGAAAGTTTGGAGTGAAAGTTTTCAACAACTATTGAATAGATTGTCCTACATTTTAGTACATTTATGTTCCCCTCATGATGATTTGTAATCATGATTGTGATCCTCTGACTTTTGGTCTGACATTTCAATTTGTTGAATACTTTGGTTCATGGCCAAACTTTTATCCTTTGTTTTCATGTAGCAAATGTTAGCATGCTAAAAATGATGCTGTTTTGTTACATTACTCGTTACAAAAAAGTAATCTGAGTAACGCGTTACTTTGTAATGTATACACCCAACACTGGCTATAGGCTAATTAATCACCTCTATGCCGAAGTACAGCCTCACAGAGATTCTGGCATGACTGTAAATTGATAACCATGTTGTAT
This sequence comes from Hollardia meadi, assembly GCA_037974645.1. Taxonomy (NCBI): domain Eukaryota; kingdom Metazoa; phylum Chordata; class Actinopteri; order Tetraodontiformes; family Triacanthodidae; genus Hollardia; species Hollardia meadi. Next base: position 22,898 of record JBBPCS010020567.1, read on the forward strand.
GAAGGGAGGTAGTGGTTGGCTTTGCATGGACTGCTTCAGCACAACTCTCTGTATGCAGTATCAGCCCAGTCTCATTCCAAAAGTGTAAAATTCACTGTTTTGACACGTCTCATGCAGATGCAGAAGGTACCTTTTAGCGTCTGTTTGAGACATACCAGGGTTCAATGTACCTCCAAAGCAAACGCATCAACACCAGTATGAGGCAATCAGATCAACAAGGGGATATAGTTTACAAAGAGGGGTGGAGGTCAGGGTTTAGTCCAAGTAGTAGTAATGCCTTTTTAGTAATGTGGTTTTGATGCCTAAACAGAACAAAATTATTTTGTTGCCTTAACCTAACAAATTAGTTTGTTGCCTTAATGTAACGAAACCGGGGTTTAAAACTGAAAATAATTGTTTTGCAGGCTTTTTCGCTATTTCCTAAAGACCTTCTGCCCGAAAGCCCTTTAATTGTGCTTAGTGGCAGAAAGCCTTGAAGTTTAACTCCCAATATCTAATGTGCACAAACCAGAGAAGCACAATTACACTAAAATCAACTGAGAATTGAGGTTTGGTAATTATAGGTATATATTGTTCATACATATGCCAAGAAAAGCTTAAGTATTCTTTCTCTATGAACAGATTAACAGTGCAGACTTTGTGCAAGCAGAGACTCGTGTACAGAAATACATAAATACTTGAAAATAAAGCCTTTGAAGGAGCCAGAATTCTGAAGAGCTGGCTGAGATATGAAACAGCTGGCTCAATTACAGAGTTCATTTACACTGAACTATTTCATGTTCATTTATAGTAAATCAAGAAAATGTTATATTGCCAAACTGGTATGTATAAGAACATCTACTCCTGAGGAAATGCAGAGAGAATAAATGATATCAGATCCTCATAAACCAGATCTTTTATGGATGATGTACATAAATAAACTCTGCTATAGGACCACAGTAGTTGAAGAAGAGATGGATATTGGACTAGAGAACTGGTGATAATGGAAGTTGGAGGGAGAGTAAAGTCATGAGGGAGGAAAGCCGACTGAGTGTCAAAGGGAAAAAAGAAGAGGGATGAAAAATCGGCCATTCAGGCAGGAGAAGAAAGGAAGGTGAGATGGGAGGCAGGATGAATGGAAGTAGGTAACAGGGTAAATGATGGGCTCTGTGAAAGAAGAGAAGAATTTGGAAAGGTGGAGCGAGGATTGCTGGAAGAAAACATGAAATTAGAAAAGAAGTGAGATTTAGCAGGTCAAGGGGAGGGCAGGAAGAAACAGGCACTAGAGAAAGTGGTGTAATGAAAGCTAAATGGAGTGAATAAAAACAAACAAACAAAGGTGACAGGAGGTGATGGAAGTGTGCCAACTGGGAATAAATTGCTCATAATATCTGAATCACAAAACATTAATTTTTTAATTGATTTACTTTGTCTTTTATAGCTTCTGATGTGTTTTGTTTGACTTATTTGGTTTTAAGAGTATGATTCTTCTGATCGTTACACAGTGCACACACTCTGCCCCAGCTCTGGAGATTGTGTTAGAGCTCTGTCAGTCTGCTGTTCCTGTCACTGTCTCCCAGACCAAACATAGGTCAGCTTTACCTGCATACAAATGTGTCTGCTGCACTGATGATGAGTTCCTGCTCCAAGCTTACAGCAATTGCTTGGGAAAACCCTACGTAGTTGCACAGAATAAACAGATTTTGATACACAAATCATTTTAAAGGGCTTTGACATCTTTGAGAAAATGTATCAACATAGACATATACTGAAATAATGTGGCTTCTCAATACATTTTACGTGATGAAGGTCAGAGACGGACAGAGTCAATAACTGACTATACAAACTATAATATGTACAGTGGCTCTGTACACAAGCATTGGATTTGAAATTTGATAGTGCTGATCTGCAGTGTGATGGGTTTTGGGGGGTATTTATATCCATATTTGGTGAAGAGTAATCCAGATAAAAAATGTGGTTCACTGCTAAAAAAACAAAACAAGCAGGAAGTGAAGTTGGTGAATTACTTAAAGTTACAGTAAACTGCCCTCAAAATGACTGTCAGATATTTTCGGCATGGTTGAAAAGAACTCAGTCGATTACGGAAAATATTTGGCTAAAACAACCTCTGGGCACAATAAGCCACCTTCGTCGTAATGCACTTTTCCACTGAGTTATTTTATTTGTGCATACATCCTCTCGCTGTTTGAGGCATTTGAAACTCACGTCTGGATGTGTCACTTGCATTCTAATGCGCGGTGGCGTTTTTTTTCCAGCCCTCGCTCTCAGCACAGCAGCGGAGCTTCTGCGGTTCACTGTGTGATTCTATTAAGCAGAGACACAAGGCAGGCTGTGCTAATGCCTCTTCATACTGATTCATTCCTGATCTCATCCAGGGCGAGTGCAGTGCAGACGGTGGAATACATTACTGCAAGTAAAGCGACTTAGAACTGCTCCATAATACCCAGGATTTCATTCCTGGTGTGTTTGTGTGTGAGGCGGAAGACAGAGGAAAGGATGTGTGTGTGTGTGTGTGTGTGTGTGTGTGTGTGTGTGTGTGTGTGTGTGTGTGTGTGTGTGTGTGTGTGT
>JBBPCS010020588.1:0-25464 GCA_037974645.1 Hollardia meadi
TGTACAGAGGCAAAATTACAAAAATTGTGTCACTGTCCAAATACTTATGGACCTAACTGTATACAAACTGACACATACATACACAATCCATGTACTGGATTGCAACACTTAACACGATGACACCTGCTGGACTGAATGATGATTTCAGTTTGCAGAATTTGTTACCTCAGCTAGAATTATGGGATTTACTCTCTCACCCGTTTTAAACTATTGATATATTGTCAAAAATATATATACAGTATATGTGACCCCAGGAAGTGAATTACCATGTGACCTTTTAAACCAATCACTTGTCAACTCCTCTATATAAACGACATGACGTCCATTTTAATTCATGCTCTGATGAAAGCCGAAACATTAGCATGCTTGTAACATGGCCCGAAATAAATTGGTGAAATTGAGATCAGTCCACTTTGTTCAAAGATCTATGTGTGTGCACCTTATGGTACACAACATTGGAACTTACAGTATAAGAGTTTGGTTTAGCACCACAAACAAATCACTGGGCAAGCGCATCTTCAAGATTTAACTACATACATACACATACTCCCTGCTTTTATCTCTGCAACACTGAACACAGGGCAGTATACATGTCATACCAGCTTAGATAAATCCCTCTGATTGACAAGAACCCACCAAGTCCATACAGAATGTGCACTGCAAATACAGATTATTGTGACAGAGGATAGTTGCCATCTTCACTTGTTTCAACTTTTCCAAAACTGTCAAGTTGTCAATCTTGACAACTCAGCCTGAGGAGTCACATGATCAGCAAGAGCTGACAAAGACAATTTGTTTAAGTACAAGAAGAACTGTGATGACAAACTGCAGAGGAGATTATGTAAATCTCTATAAATTCCTGTTTCAAAGTCTACCACAAACCTGCTAATTTCTCTCTGCACACAATGATCATTGGTTGGCTTCCTAGAATATGACCTGAAATGTTGATGCAACAGCAACATGAATAGTCTCATTCTTGGGCTTCAAGGTAAACTAAAGGGTAATATTGGGTGATGTTTGTTCAACTTGTTATATTTGGAACAATTCATTGATAAAAGAATTACTTAAAAATATTGTGACTGTAAAATATTGTTATTTACAGTGTCACACAAACAAATCTCCTTTCTCTTATTGTTGGGTGGTGGTTTATTGAATCTGTTCTTATCTGTCTTAAATTTAGGATGACATGTTTGTTTCCTGCGCCAGATAAAGAATAGATGGTATAAATTGTGGTAACGTTTTCGTGGGTGTTTTCAGTACGTTCAGTACAATGAGTGCTGTGCATTTATATTCCCCTGCAGTTAGAGATGAGGGTCGCAGGAGGATGCTGCTTTGTGGCAAAGCATAAATGTAGAAAGGCTAACTGACAAAAGAAGGATGCAGTGGTAGATGTGATTGTTCTGTTTGCTGTATTGTATTTTTTGTATTTGGTTAGTTGCTTTTTGCTGAATGCTGTGTCATATTTTCACACGCACAGTACACAACATGGACTGTGAGCACATGATTTGAGGTTTATTGCATGTTTTTTTTAAGTATGTGAATAATATAACATACATACAATAGTGACATATTTACTAGGGCTGACCGAATGTCACTTTTTAACATGAACTTTTAGTGAGTCTGGAAAGGGACTCAAAACTGCAGCAACAAGGGTAATCATAACCTCATTATACAGAGTTTGTAATGTGTTCTTTATACTACAAGAGGTTGCTGGGGTTTTGACCTCTTCAATTATATGAACAATGGAAATAGGTGAGGTTGTGCCCAAAATCCATTTATGTCCAGAAACAGTGTGACCAAGGTTTAGGCATTTACTGTTCATTAAAAAAAAAGCCAAATAAGGTCAGAATATTGTGTAACATTATTGTAATGCAGAAAATACAAACAGTACAAAACTAACAATCATTACAGATTGTAATGCACCAAACAAACTGTAACATTTTGCATTCTTTTAGTGGGAAAACTCCTTATTGTAAAGATTCAGTGTTCACTAGGCTTGACTACAAAATAAAGTCAATTTTAATGCAAAATTGACCTGATTCTATTAAAAAAATAAAGTTTTCAAATGAATGACAGCTCTAACTGCATTTGATCTCTTCACACACTGGCCTCTCTGACAGATGTGTATGTGCATCCCTCCCTTGGCTAGTTGCTTGTGATTCCACAGCTGGTTAAAGCGCTCACACACGTCACCACTCCACATTTTACACCACCACCGCAGATTAATGTGTAGGCTGGCCTTGGGTGGACAGGCAGGTCAGGGTGTGGTGGAGTGAGGAGGAAGGAGGGAGATGGCTACTCCTGCCCTAGAATTGTCAATATCTACAATGAGTCTGCTGGTGGTCTTTTCAAGAGCGAGTCCAATCTTGAGCAGGAATATCTTAAATTACTGTGTCTGAGCTCCCGTCTCTCTTCTTTACTTCTTCCATTCCCTCCTTTTATTGTGGACATTGCTCTTTGCAGCTGTGTCCACACTCACATCTGCATTTCCTGTGTCAGTCCCATGTGAGTATAAGCATAGTAGCAAACATTTCTACATCCCAAAACAAAATTGCGGTGAAGCCAAGGGGCTTCGTGCAGAGGGCAGACATTCCACACTTATGTCCCAGCTCTGCTTTCCCCTCAGCTGGGATGATGGAGTAGAGACGCAAACACACATACACACACACACACACACACACACACTCGACTGCTGTGCTACTGTACACCATACTGGATGTTTCCCTGGTGCAGCTAAAGAGTGCCCTGAGACCATTGAAGTATTCCCAAAGACACACACAAGTTACAGAGGTGCAGACTCAGAGAACAGGCTCAATACATTCCATCAGAAGTACACAGTTAGGGCAGGCAAAACATCACAGAGAGTGAGGACAGGAAAAAATAGCAAAAAAAGATAAAAGAAATTTAACTTTTAAGATATTCTCTAATGAACAAAGCCTTGAAACCATAAAATGCGATTATCACATTCTTATAAATCACCTTTTATAAATGGGTTATAAACTGGCTTTATTTAGGAGGGGTTTTTTTTTACCGATGTTTTACAGACCCATTATGAGCGAATAATAAGGACAAGTTTTAGGTTGTCAACTTGAACAAAATCTGTTTGACCACTTACTTTTGCCAAAATGAAAATTCCATTAACAACTTCTTAACATTTATACCTGCTGGTCTGATGGATTAGAAGCCCTTTATAAATTAGGTTATATGCAGTAGAAAGTGAAACCAATGACACAGCGAGGGTGAACACCAAAAGGATTTCTTATAACTGACCTCTCTCTATCTTTTGTTAATATAACTAAGCTATAAAACATTGGTAAATATAGCCGTTAGTTACACTTTTACAGTGTGGCTTACTGGAAAGCCGAAATACGAATAATCAAATGAAGAAGAAAACTTCGAACAGATAAGAAAAAATCTGACTGAAGACAGAAGATCAGAAGGAAAAGGTCCTGAAAATCAAAGCGTTTGATCTTCTTTGTGTCATCTGATTGTATATACGCCTGTGTTGCCTGCTGGTTGGAGAACTACGTAAAACCTTTGCTGCCACGTATAAGCTGTGATGCCGAAGTGGCATCAGTTTGAAACAAATTGAACAAATTGACTGAGTTACTCCGACTAATCACCTCTGGAAGACACCGTGTGTTGGAGACAACACAGCGGACAACACATTTTAAAGCGGACAAATCAAGCGAAAAACAAATCCACCTTGTTCCAGGCAGAGCTGCTGGTCCAGTTACACGGCGACCCATACAAAGCATCAGTGTATCTCACATTTGATGTGCTGGTGATGTGGGTACACAGGTTGTTTTTGTGAAACGTTTTCCTGCGTTATCGACACAAACTACCTGTCATTTAGTTCATGACACAGCACTAATAACTACAGTAAAACCAGCTGTTGTCACAGTATTTCCTGCGATGTGTCTGGTCAACATTTAAAAATCACGGCACTCGCCATCACCGTCTAACTGCTGTAATAAACTGATAGTTGTGTTATATTTGGTTTAAGTAAAGCGGCTGGTTACCTGACTCTCTTGGTCTTCAGCTTTAAAACCTCGCTTTCCTTTGTGCGGTTTTTCCCTCTGACCGGCTCCGCTTTGTATTTATGCTTGGAAACCAGAAGCAGCCAGTTTTTCCGGCCGCTGCCTCCTCTTTAATTAAACATGAGCAGCGATGACGACAAAGACTGTCCCTCCACTGTGAGTAAGCCTGCTGTCACCGAGTTGCCTGCTGCTGTGTAACAATACGCGCGCGCACAGAAACACACGTACACACACGCGGGCACGTAAATCCCGTGGGCTAGATACGAGAAACATGTTTCTGTAGCCTATAAATTATATATTATAATTGAAATAGGTCCACACTGTTCAGTTTTGCCTGCATATCATCATGGTCCTTTATGTATGTATGTATGTATGTATGTATGTATGTATGTATGTATGTATGTATGTATGTATGTATGTATTTAAACAGTTTAAAGTTACAGGGACCACGCACATTAATACACGTCTGTAAATGTGGCACTTTCGCCATCTTGACAAATTTTTGTCCTCTTGCAGGTCAAGACACGTAAAATACGGCAACAGTAGCCTAATACTGTTAGCCTACAGTAGAAGCACACATAAAACACTGTAAAACGAGGTCAATGATTCATAAAACATAAAAGGGAGCATTCTTCAGAATATATATTTAAAAAAAAGTATGGTCCCACACTTGATTGTCGTTTAAGCATGATTTTAGGTTGATTTTAAATGAACTATATGTGTCACAGTCTCTGGTAAGTGTTGGCAGGCTGTTCCATTTGTCAGCTGTCCAAAGGTAGTCGAATGTAATCAATGTCTTTATCATAACAATGTATCAAATGACTGTGAAAACAATGTGAAAGAGGTCAATCGTAGCAATGAAAATTATAGCTTGAATCTGCAGCTCCCCTCCGTTTTATGGAGCTTTATAGACAGTTTCGGCTCATTGGTTGGCTGTAAATTTGCTGTTTTGGTTCACTCTCACCGCTCTCATAGTGTAGATTTCTGACACAGCAGGCATCTGTTTCCAGCGAGAAAGCCATTGTACACAACCTGTCCAGCACCATACAGCAGAGTTAGCCACTAGCTGGTGAACATAGTGGAGTGATGAACAGGTAACAGTCAGATATTTCCCTCAGGAGAGAGTAGAGACCGAAAACAGGGAAAGCATGAGAGTAAATTTAACAGAAACAGGACACCAAATGAATGATAATGGGAATGAGACTCTTTCTCTTTCTCAGTTACTGCATCTTACAAACTGCAGCTGACAAATGCTGCATAACATTCCTTTAAATAAACATTTAGTCCAAAATTACTCTGGTATATGAGGTTGGAGAAACTTGCACTTATCTTTTTTACAGTGTCACAGCTTTCACATGGATTATGAAACCTCTTTCTACAGTTTCAAGGCAGTACAAAGTCCAATCAACTCCTTTCTGCTGGCAAGCATACTTCACCTGAAATCAGATTTGCACGTACCGGTGGACAAACAAAACAGTTTGACCCAAAGGATGCAGCTGAATTCACTCATATTATTTATATTAATCACTTCTGACTTCTGACTCTTCTACCATCTTGATTAACTGTAGCTTTAATGTGTTTTAATGAGCTTCTCAAGCAGGCCTCTTCTAAAATAAGCACTCAAAGTCCAGATGTGGGATCCAAAGATTGATTTAGTTTTAAACAGTATTTGTCTTCCACTTCTCAGCATCAAAATTCAAATATTTTTGATCTATGGGGCTCTGCCAGTGAGGCCATGGTTTTCATTTTTCAAATGTTCATTTACTTATTGGAGTAGGATGTTCATTGTTTAATTGGCTTTGTATTTTCCGGGAAGATATTGCTCTCATGTTTTGTTGTTGCATTGATATACTGGTCATATTGTCTTCAGATGGTGGGGCTACTTCAGGTCAGCTTGATCATCATGTTTTGGATTATTTATTTTATTTAGTTCCCTATAATCTTTCCATTGTAAATGGCACTGCTTTTCTCGAAACCTTAAGTTTAGCTGTTGTTTGGAATAAACACAAAATGATCGGGCACACTATGCACCAGCATGGATTGCAGTAACATTTTCTTTTTAGTTCTAATGGAGAACTAATTGTACTGAAATTATAGTGTGCTATAATTTATAAACACATGCTGTGCAAAGGGCTCATTAAAGTCCATTAACATGCACGACACTGTGGAAGAACACCATGCACATAACAAGCACTTTAATACTTATATCAGTAAAGTATATTGTGGTATAGTCTTCTACAGTCATGTTTGTACATCATCTGTTTGTGTATGTATGCTATAACTCTGTCAGCCCAAGGCAGGTTTATATGTATAGTACTATGGTGGCTGAGAGAGCTCAATGCACTGCAACTTAAGAAAACACATGCAAATAGACAAAACACCAGCAAATTAAGAAAACATCTTCATTAATTTGACAACACATGCGCTGCAAAAACTCACAAGACAATCAAATAGAGAAACACGATGCAAATACAAAAACGCGCTGCAGACACTCACAACACAACACACAAGGGGACACTAAAAAGTGATGGACGTGCAGGACACCCGTGTCTTACTAAAATGTAAGTTTTTTTCTCCTTATTTTAATATTGTGATGGCATGGGTCAGATATTAGCCGGTGGCAGATATCTGTTGTTAACCTAGCCTTTGCATTTTGCTTATTATGGTATCTGGGGATGAGTTCTGCGTGTATACCAAAGTTAGGTATGGAGTTTTACAAGGTTATGTGCTTGGACTAATACTATTCACCCTATATATGCTTCCTTTAGGTAATATTATTAGAAAATCATCTTAATTTTCATTGCTATGCAGACACCCAATTATATTTATCACTGAAGCCAGATGAAACTAATAAGTTAACAAAATTTCAGGCATGTCTAAAGGGCATAAAAACCTGGAAGACTTGCAATTTTCTGCTTCTAAACAAAACTGAGACAAAACTGAAGTTATTGTGCTGGGCCCTAAACATCTCAGAAATACATTATCTAATGGTATAGCCACTCTGGACGGCATTACCCTGGCCTCCAGCACCACTGTAAGGAAACTGGGAGTTATCTTTGATCAGTGCCTTCTTTCACTTATGTAACATTTAAAAAATCAGACACGTCCTGTCTCAAAAAGATGCAGAAACTTTTGTTTTTGTTTTGTTTGTTACTTCCAGGCTGGACTATTGTAACTCCCTATTATCAGGCTGCCCTAAAAAGTCTCTAAAGACTCTCCAGCTGATTCAGAACGCTGCTGCACGTGTACTGACAAGTAGTATAAGAGATCATATTTCTCCTGTATTGGCTTCTCTGCACTGACAAAGTAGAATGGGAGCCAGAGCCTTCAGTGAATCAAGCTCCTCTCCTGAGATAACTTTTTTTTGTGAATTGGCGCTATATAAATAAAATTTGACTTGACTTATTAGCCTGCCAATTCAAATAATACCATGAAAAACACACTCAGCCATCACAATATTAAAATAAAGAGAAAAACTTATGTTTTAGTTTATTTTCCAACGCCACTGACAAGTAGCCGACTTTAGTAACTTTGAGAGTCACAAATGGTCACAAAACAAGTGTGTCCTGCATGTCCATCACTCTAGTGAGTGTTTGCAGTGTGTTGTGAGTGTTTGCAGCGTGTTTTTGTATTTACATCACGTTTCCCTGTTTGGTTGCGTTGTGCATGTTTGCAGTGCGTTTCTCTATTTGTTTGTGTTGTGAGTGTCTGCAGCACATGTGTTTTCAGATTGACGAAGATGTTTTCTTGATTTGCTGGTGTTTTGTCTATTTGCATGTGTTTTCTTAAGTTGCAGTGCGTTGAGCTCTCTTGGCCACCGTAATAGCACCTTCCACCAATGAAGCAATTCAAGAGCTGCACATAGGACATAAAAAGACCTTGACACAACAAGTAAAAAAGGATAGCAGGCAAAATAAACCAAAAATAAAGAAGATAAATAATAGAATAGAAAAAATAATAAGCAGTGTAAATAATACTTTATTACTACTATTATATACTAATAGTATAATTTGACACTTGCCTTGAATTAAATATAATATTTATATTAATAGGAATGTTTTGACATAGGATGGATCCATACTGTGTAGGAAACCCTTGGGTCCCTATAAGATGCATCAACACCGATTAAACAATCAGTCTTTTATTGACATGATTATGCAATCACAAGACAGTTTTGTCCTTTCTAGGTATTGGCCCATTTGGATCACATGTTCCTTTCCTATCTTAACTACTTTGCAGGGTGTCCCGGCCGTGGTGACGTGATTAGCACGTGAATATGCATGTGTTTGCTGCATAATTGAACTGCAGAAGGAATGCTGGCATGGGATTGGTGAAGCAGTGGGATCATGAGAAAGGCCTCTCTGTTTGTTGGTCCACCAGGGCACAGAGGCCTCACATTGTGAGTCTGGCCAATGTTGGGTGAGTGTATTGTCCACCATTTTCCCACCTCCCTTTCGTTCTCCTGCACAGTCACGCACCAGAGAGGGGGGAAGAAAGTGGCTTTTCATTGATGGAACATGCACAGGAACTCAGTGAAGAGGGGAGTCAGTCAGCTGGCTACAACTGCCTTTCATGATCTTGAGCCATTCCCCAGCAACCTGAATGAATGCTACAGAGTGACTCATTACTTCCACCAACAGCATGAAGGACCAATCTGAGTGCACTCAATGATGACAGGTTTATTGTTATGGTGTAACTTACTTGGGTCAGACTTCAAGGTCCTCCATGAGTGGGAAAGAAGTTGCACTGGCAGCAGGTTAAACATTTATCCGTATAGGAATATTAATGGTTTTGTAACCTGCAGCAAATCAAATCACCTCTGATGAATGTGAAGTTAGAATTACTAAGGTACAAAATGCTAATTTGTAGGCTATGGTGTCAAAATGTTTCCCAGTGGCCAGCTGTTAGTTTGATACAGCTTTTACACTTGCATTTTGGGCATATATATATATATATATATTGGTGTCTACCAGTTCCTCAGAGAAATAGGCCTATCTGGCTCTTCTCTCTCCCCTCTAAATGCTTAACTATGTTCACCAGCTAGCGCTAACTTTATCCATGTGGCATTTGGTGCTAGACAGGTAGGGTTATTTATACTGAAAAAAAACTGTCTGATGCTGCCAAAAATAACATTATGAGAGTGGTGAGACTGAAAAAACCCCCAGTAAAGATGCAAACCGAGCAGCTAGAGCTTAAACTCAATATAAAGCATATCATGCATTTTTTTTTAAAGATATTGAAGTTGTGTATGTATGATATATTAATTCTAAAAAAAATTGTAATCATCAAAATAAATTTTGAGGATGTAACCAATCTTACAATCACCAATTTATGTGACTTGCATGTCTTTGGATTGTGACAAGAAAGCCAAATGAATATCTTAACAGAAACTTGTGTCTTTATTTGATTTTATTACTTTTCCAGGGGGGCCTGAGACAACACACAAGATTAAATAAAATATACAAATATAAATACAGTCATACACAAACATAAACACAAATACAATTACCTACACACATACATATACATTTAGGCCCATATGTGCTCACTTAAAAACAATTGCAAATCATTTCTTCTAGTAGTTCAACCTCTAGTTCTTTGAAAACACTATAGGATACCAGAGAGGACAGCTTAGCTTTAGTCTGAAAGTTATTCCACATAATGGGTGCAGCGAAACTGAATGCAGTCTTTCCCTATTCAGTCCCATACTTTGGTGTTCTCTTTGGTGGTCTAAATTATTAGCCCCCAACGAGATATGGAACATTTTCCTAAAATTCTGTCCATTGTTTACATCATTCATTAAACTTTACAGAGCAAAACAGTCACAAATGTGAGGGCCATCATTTGGTACATTTTGATTTAAAAAAAAACAACAAACCTTCAGGTTTGCTGTATAACAAATCTATTGAAAATTAATATGGTCAAAATTATTCGCTTTTTTTCAAGAGAATGGTAGCAAATTGAAATGTTTAGCTTTCAAACCACACCTGAACAATCAATCAGCATTTAACTGTACTAAATGGACTCAAGTGAACAGGGTTCGTGGCACTTGAAGGCTAGATTGAGAGGCATTACTCTTACATTCTTGGTGACAACTAATTTCATCATGCCAAAAAGCAAAGAACTAAGTCTGGACCTCAGAAAGAAAACGAAGGATGCCCATCTTAAAGGGTACAGCTATGCTGCCATTTCCAAGCGTTTTGCTGGGTCTAGAACAGCTGTACGTTGCACCACTGCACAGCACAAGGAGACACATTCTGTTGCTGAACTGGCCTCATCAAGACTTGATGTTTCAAGGAAGACTGTTGTGAGGGCTCTTCATCGTGGGGGGCTTCAAGGGCATCGCGCAAGCAAAACACCATTACTCACACAGCGGCACATCAAAGCCAGGCTCAAGTTTGCCCGTGACCATTTGAAACATGGGGATGAGTTTTTGAAGTCTGTTCTTTGGTCTGATGAGACTAAAATGGAGCTGTTTGACATGATTGCTTTTGTTTGGCAATGGAAGGGAGAGGCCTTCAACCTTAAAAACACTGTTCCCACAGTTAAACATGGTGGTGGGAGCATAATGCTGTGGGGCTGTATTGCTGCTTCAGGCACAGGGAACCTTGTTCAGGTTCATGGGGTCATGAAGAAAGAAGATTATGTTGACATTTTGAAGGATAACGTGAAGAAATCTGCTGCCAGTCTGGCTTTAGGTCGCCGTTGGGTCTTCCAGCAAGACAATGACCCGAAGCACACATCCAAGTTGGTCCAAAACGTTTTGAAGGACACCAAAATCAAGGTCCTGGAGTGACCCACTCAAAGCCCAGATCTTTATCCTATTGAGAATCTATGGCGGGAGCTCAAGGTTAAGGTCCGTGCTCAAAAACCATTTGGAAAGTCATTTGGATGAGCTGGAACAATTTGCCATGGAGGAATGGGCTATGATCCCTCAAGAAACATGTGCCAACCTAGTTAGGAACTACACTAAGAGGCTGCTGTCAGTTGTGAGTCAGAAAGGTTACACTATTGACTAGTGATTGTCAGAGGGCTTATAATTTTGTCATTTTTGTTTTTCTTGTTTCAACTGTGTTTAAAACATCTTCATCAAACTAATCATAGTATAAACACTTTTGGTACTGGTCATTTCCTTAGAAAAGCTAAGGGTTTTGTTGGATTTCATGAAGGGGTCTAATAATTTTGACCTTAACTGTAGTTGTATGTGTCAAGCTGTTCAATGATAATAGCTAAGCCACCGTGCCACCTATACAATTAAAATGTTAAATGTAAGACATTCTTTTCATATTTCTTCCATCCCGCTCATAAAAGGCACTCTGTGAGTGATATTGGAGCCATTTCTAAGGTGATCATTGGATGGCGCTGTGGGTAGCCATAGCATTCGCCTTAAGTTCAGGTGTGGTGCACAGAGGTCTATGGTTTTTGACTGTGAGTCGGGGTGTTGTTTATTGTTATAAATGGATTGTCATATCTGACTTAAGTTCTTGGGCTTTTTGACATTTTTTGGCAAAAAGAGGATCTAAAGAGTCTACGTAGGAAGCATTCCATCTACCTCAGAGCCACGTGTGCACACACCAAATAAATGGTGTGTCAAAGAGGGAAGTAGATGTTTCTCTTAATGTAAACCATATTTGTGTGGAGTCATATGTAAAGATATTTCAACAACAAGTTCCTTGTTGGTGATGAAATCCTTCACATTTTTATTTTGCTTAAGTAAGGTAAATGTAAAAGACAAGCATACAACAGATCAAGAAAACAGACAACAACTACATCATAATGCTGGAGGGGATTTCACTAGAGTTCTCAGATACCATCTTTTCCTCTCTTCTCCCTTCATCCTTGTTGCACCTTCCTCTATTTCACTCCCTTTTGTGTACACTATCACACCACCAGTTGCGCAACAGGTCTTGGCCAGAGGTCTGAGTTTTCTGTTGTTGTAGTGTGACAAGGAGCCCTGTCGCAAAGTGTTTTGGCCAAATCTTTCTCCCCTCGCTGAAACCGATGCTCCCCTCCTACTCTTTCTCCTCCACTCCTCAATCATACATGTTATTACTAAGTTGGCTTTCTCACAGAATGACCCAAAAGACAAAGCAGCTTGTAAAGCTTTGAAGTGGTAACTACGGGAGCCTCTTTGGGGCCCTAAGCAAAATTCTGCTATTCCTCCTATCTGACCCGTGAGCCATGTAAACCATTTGCCATTGCCTTAAAGTCACACCTGATACCTCAGTGCACCCACTACAATCCTCCCTCCATTTAAACAGTTTGCTCCATCTGTCAGTCTAAGAAGAAGTAGACCTATACAGAACAGAATGAGGTATAAAAAAACAATATTTATTGAACAGAATATTTTCTATAGACTCTTCAGATTAACTTTGGCATGAACTTTGGTTCCCGTTACAGCCTGGGCATAAAAATTATAACAATACTGTTATTAATTATATCAGCTCCCTCAGGCCCATTAAACAAGATTTGGCTCAGGCTCCTCCAGATTTCATTTTTATTACATTTTCAAATGTAAAATATTAAACTATGGCCTGGCTGAATACTTGATGGTTTACTCTGAGATTCGCCTTTATATTTCCAGTAAATGCCCAGCTAATTAACATTTTGAATTCAATAGGCTATCAATAGTCAATGTCAATCAATTGCTTTCCATCTTGCCAGAGGTAAATAAAACATTGACTGTGAGACTCTGTAATCATTGTCTTGTTTTATGCCCACATATTGTCTGGACTGGTCCTCACCGAGGTTGCTGCTGGAAAGCGTGACTTTCATCTTGTGCTCGCGAATATGAACACATGTTCACATGCGACGCGGCTCTCTTTTTGATTCCGAGCTGCAGTTCATAAACACTTTTGCCCGTCTGCGTTTATCAAACATAATAAATGGTTGTATTTCTCTCTAACTTTTGTGAGTCGTGAAGTCTGGCAAAGACTGGCAAGCAAGCAAGACACAGACAGAGCTAGATTCACTGCACTGCCCAGCTAGGTTAGCAAGACAGTCAGACTAGAGAGAGAGAGAGAGAGAGAGAGAGCCAGCTAGCACATCAACTTAACACTACTGTTATTTGCGGACACCAAACTTGGAGAGGAGAGAACAAGTTTACCTGACTGCTGTTCCCACAATTCACTCTCATGGAGTTTGTTTTTCTTTTCTTGTGCCCAGAGGGATAGTTCCACGTAAGTTGTCAACATTACACTGGCTTTGACATGAGGGGGAGGGGTGGCCTTGCTTAATTTGCGGGGCCCTACGTGTGTAGTGAGCGTATAGGGCCGCCCAGGTCTGGGAGCACATATAAAACATTATCCGGTCTCCATTATAGTCTGTTATTCATAGAAAAGGCAGAAAAATATTGTTGCTGATATGAAGAAAGAAAAAGATCTAATAATAATCAATGTTGTTATTAAATGTGTGTGAGTTTTTGATTAATAAGAATGGAGTTACTGAAAACGAGGCAAGGGAAGAACAAGCTCAGGATACTGTATAATTCAACTCTTTACTTACTTCTTGGATCACGTCTGTCATGTTTTCAAAGAAAGACTTGACCACAGAAGTACCGCTATGCTAATTCAAACTTTGAATGAATGAAGATGGTCTGGAAATACCATATTACCTCTATGGTTTCAGTGTAATAGCATAAGAGATAAGGAGGGAGAAACACAGTGATACTTGTAGAGGAGTGGCTGAGTCTTTGTTTATACAAGCTATAAGTGCGCAAAGTGGCTTTTACTCAATGCGCTGTTGGCTGCGGTAATTCTCAGAAATGCCGAGGGGGCAAACAAATTAAACAATCTGCCAAGAAGCACGAAGTCATCGGGTGTTTACCTGGAGAACATGGCTGCTTGCATTAAGGCTCTTCTGTATATTTTGAAGCTTCAAAACTTTGTTATATATATAAATAATAATATAAGATAATAAATCTATGAATGCTGGGCAGCTTTTTTTTTCTTTGCTTGTCTATTTATTCTGTTTAAACCAGGTATTTCTACACAGGTATTTGCTTTTTTTTCTTCTTTTTTTTTAAGTCCTCAGCTTCAGTTGTTTAGGAGAATGCTGAAACACTGTTTTGCTTTCAACTTTCAGAAATATTTTGTGGACTAAAAAACATTCACCCAGCCTTTTAAGGGAAGAGTTTTCATTTTTGGGTGAAATTGTTCCTTTAAGACATAATACATTGTAACACTGTTTCATCAATGAGGCCCCTGAACACCTTAAAACTGCTACAGGCTGTAAATAATTGTTGGATTTACTTCAAAGTGAATCAAAAAACAAAAGTATTCATAAAGTGTATGAAAGCAAGGCAAGCTTTAAAGGAATAGTTCAACATATTGATGAATGCATTTGCTCAGCTTCTTGCTGAGAGGTAGATTAAAGGTCATTACCACACTCACACTCATGTCTGTATGAAGGATATAAAGCTACCAGACGTAAAAAAAATAATATTTTTTAAAATCCTCCTTCCAGCACCTCTAAAGCTCACTAATTAATACATTTTATATGTCTTGTTCCATCCATACAAAACAAAGCGTAAAAACAACATATTGACTTGACTATTTATTGACCGGGTAGAGTGATTTCCTGGAGTTTTTATTAAACACAAAGGGAGTACACAAAATTTTAACTGTATTCTTTTGTTTGGATTTCAAAAGGATACAGTAAAGGAAAATAAGAGGCAGTAAGATGAATGTTGAGTTTTTAGGAGCGTGCAGACAAAGATAGACCTGATGAGGGAGGGGCAGGATGATAAAGAATCAGCTTCCTGCCTTATCTTTGGCCTGAAGAACAAAAAAAATGATGTATGATGATTACATTATTGTCCCTCCCGGTTGTCTTATCCGGTGGTCTTAGTAAAGACATGAATGGGAGGTGAGAGATAACCCTTTGACCTGACCTGCGCACATGTGGAGCTAATTTTAGAAGTCCCGGAAAGGGGCGAGAGACCAGCGCCCTGATATATTCAGACAAGGTGCAGACAACCCAGACAAAAGGTTTGTAAAAGCAGGATGTTACAGATCAAAGGGCAGTAAAATGTATTTATGATCTAATTTAAAGCAGCATTATTATCTTTTTGCCTCTTGGGGCAGTGGAACAAGTTGTTAAGACACATTCTCACCTTTCTGGTTTCTGGCCAAATTTAAATGTTTAAACTATTTTTAGCCCTGGGAAACATATATCTGGCTACTGCTTCACTGTTTTGTTTACAAGATAGTCACTATGTCTGTCTGCTGTTTGGTGCTGGATAGGTATGATGGGTAAAACAATAGGCTTAAGGGAACTAAAATGCTCTGTGGAGCTGACAGGAGCTGCAGAGTCAGGTAAGACTTAAGTTCATCACTATGAGCGATCATCTAAACAATTGTTACTATAAAAATATTAGTGTAAGCTTTAAGTCTGAAATGTTATTGAGGTGAAATATCTAACTATCTAAATTTGCAGTTGTTTTGCAAAGAATTATCCTTTCTGCAAACTGTAGCTAGTTCAAGGTCAAGGTCTTTATTATACCCGAGGGGCAATATGTAGTACAGCCAGCAGTAACCACATCACATCAGACATACATTGTTATTCATTGCTTGGAGCAACATACTTGGCGCCATGTGAAGTCAGCAAACACTCTCGTTTCCATCTGGCCTGTGTTTGTCGCTGGACACACTGCCTCGTCACAGACGACTCTGCTATGTGTGTCTCAGTGGGAGAGCAGAGGGAGTTATGTGACCGTGGACCTCTCCTGTTACAAAACATACGCTGCAGCCGCACAACCTTGCTGATTCTAAATGTCACACAGACTGCAGGAAGATGAAGAAGATGAAGATATCCAAGATGGCAGGCTTGTAAACAGCAAACAAATCCTGCGTTCCAAACAGCATACTTTTTACCTTTAGCTCATCCTGATCTGCTCTTACAAATTATGTTCTCTTGCGTGCAGTATGCATACCATTGGGACATACTACTTCATCATAACATTGTGTCTTAAACTTTGACCCTCTTGCTTATAGATCTGTTGCAGTCTGTTACATTATATATATATATATGTATATATTAATGTATTAATTACACAGGAGTCACAAAAAATATGTAGCAATTATTTAAATGTGCTGTCATCTGTCTGTGCTCTCTCAGCAGCTCAGTCGATGTGACATATCTGCCACTATACATAGAGGATTGTGGGTCAGAATGGCCAGAAAATCATGCTAGTTTGCATCCTGTAAAATGGGACTGGATTCAGTGGGACATCCTTGTATTTTTGGCATACTGCAGTTGTATTGGCAAATCTTTCTCTGGCATAGGAGCAGAATGGGTATTGAAATGCAGGGAAAATGCCAAAAATCAAGATGTTTCAGAGTTCAGACTTCTGGAAAACAGTTGCAAGAGGCTGTATCACCATAAATTACAATATGATTATCTCATCTATGCTTAATTATATACATAAGTAGTTTCATTTTAATTTTTAATAATTTTTTTACACAGTAGGTCCTATATTTGAAAGCTGTATACATTTACACGATTCAATTTGTTTGTTTGTTTGTTTATTTGCTTTGCTTTTGCATTTTCCTCTTAACACACTCGGGTAAAATCTTGTAAATGGATTTCAAGTATTTGGTGGTATTCTTCATCTCTGATAAATGTAAACATGATTCACTATCATGTTTCACAAAATGAGCAACACGGTTTGATTTTTTATAAAGGCTTACAGTGTAATGTAAAGACATGCAAAAAGTTTACTTTTGACAGGTCATGGGTAAGACAAGTTTAATTTTTATAGCACATTTAAAACATAACTCAATTCAAAGTGAATATAAGACGACAATCGTGATGTTTAATTTTAGCCTTCAGTCAGAACTTAAATCCCAGGACCTGAGAGATTTGATTATTACTCTCATAAATCTAATGCTATTTTTATCAGTCCTGGACACAAATACTCTAGTGCAATACCTGTAACATAATCATGACATATGTAATACAGTGCATGTTCTGGGGATCCACAGTAGTCGAAAAAAAGCACCACTCTGCCCTCTATAGGTCAGCTCAAGACCTCTGTCAAAGCAGGCGACAGATATCATCTTAGACATGATCCACATGAATTACCCTCTACAGCGTACTCTCATGAAATAGAAAACTATACAAATCAATAATGTAAAAACTGTGAAACAAAATATATGGAGCTGATTTAGTGAGGAGAACAATATAAGAAATACATCACAGCCTACATAAAGATTATGTGTCATGCAAAAATATTGTTTTAATATAAAACTTTTATACATAATTTTTTATAGCTTTTTTTTTTTTTAACTCTTTAAGGGACATATTGTAGGAAATTTGCTATGTAAACAAAATGTCTATATCTAAACATGTAATACAAGTGATCACCACTAGAGGGTAGCAAATTGATAGTAGTGCAATAATGTGGAGCGTATTTGTACCTTCCGGAAATAAAACGTAGGGGAAAGTTTTTAAGGTTGTCAACTTGTTTAATAAGTTACAAAAAGATACAGTCTATTTAAACTCATAAAAGAAAATAAAGTGCAAAGGATATGATATATAATAGATGTATGCAATATGCTCTATTGATTTTTATTACAGTAACTGCACTCTGCCCATTAGTTTGTGTTATAGTGCTGTTACAGTACATGCTCCTGAAAAGTATACTGAGCACAGTCCTGCTGCTTTGGAGGTGAGTGCAGTTTTATCATCAGTGTGCCAATATTAAAACATGAGTCATATTGTGTATACAAGCTGTCATTTCATTTATATTCCACAGTGGCAACTGGACCAGACAGTGAACCACTGTCCAGAAAAGATTTGCTTTCCATAACATCTAAAACTGGTTTCACTGTTCCTCACCCTCCTGTGTTTTACATATTTAAAGTAATTTTACAGGCCATTAAACCTAACCTACCCTTCATCGTCTCCATGGCTAGATATACAGTACATCAGTTTGTGTTAACTGTAATTCTAGCAGAATTGTGGGTAAAAGCATTTTTTTTTAAATTTTAAAAAATCCTGGACACAACATCTGACTTTATAGAGAGCCTTAAAGTTTTTACAGCACAATCTAATGTTGTTCTGTGGAAATAAACAAACTATTCTTTGGACTTTATACAGTATATGTTTAATTCCAGCGATGGGGAAACTATTACTTTACATTACATTACTTGTTCTGATTAAGCAGCTATTGTTTTAGAGGTGCAAGGCAAAAGAGAATGTTGGTGAAAACTAACATTTTCATCAGTTTTACCTCAGTAATTCCTTTTGACCAATGGAAAGTAAAAAAAAAAAAAAAAATCACATTTCAATGACTCTCATTTTAGGCCATATGATTTATAATGATTTATGGTGCAGGAGACACAACAACCTAGGCTGTGTGAATAAGATGCAGTGGTAAATCACATAAGACAGCAGTGTATGTGCAGAAGTGGACATAATAGCCATAGACAGAATGACGGAAGTGTAACATGGTGATAATAAACCTCCTCTCTCCAATTCTTCCAAGATAATCCCTCCATTCAGTCAGTACCAAGCAGCAGCCTCCTCCTGCCATCCCATGGAAGGGAAGGAGGACCAGTGCCAGTCTTGTACCTAGTCTGCAATCCTTCAATGGGTCTTTGTGGATGCTGCACTCCTTCCCCCCCGGACAACCCCCGGCAGCCTATTCAGGAGTGTCACGTGGCACTCCCACTGTGCGCCCATCTCACAATGCAGCCCTGTCATTTGCACCTCATTGACATGCACTCATAGTGATGTGAATTGGGGAATGGTTGTGCTCCTCCACTAGTTTCAAAGGAAATGAAGTGCCGGGTTGGGTGGCCAAAGTGTGGCTTCCTGGATACGGTATTCATATTTCTTAGGAGGAAGTGCTGAAACGTGTGTGTGTGTGTGTGTGTGTGTGTGTTGGGAGTTGGTGAGTGTCAGCAAGTGTGTCACACCAAACTCCCACATCTCTAACTGTCAGTTACCATGAGAAAATTTTTTTTTTTTAAATATCATAAATGTTCAACATCAATAGACTTGAAAATATAGTTTTATGGTGTAAAGGATGACTGATTGAACGTTACTGCGTAAAAAGTCATATATAAACTGTTTGTGTGAGGCTACTATTAATGTGTAGAAACTCCAGCTTTTCATGTGAGAGATGCAGTAAAAGACAAGTGAAAAAATCAGGAATGAAAACCCTGATTCCAGATTTCCATAGCAGTACCCGTATCCAATTCAGTATAATTATCAGGCTGTAGACTTTTATGACTATATTGAACTTTGTGAGAATTGACAAGACTTCCCATGAATGGCCAGATAACAACACATGGAATATAAATCAGAACAATTTTAGGTCTCTCGTGTTAAATGTTTTTAAGAGTTCTTGAAATGTGTTGATTTTCTGTCAAACCTACCTAATTCTCCTTCTGGGGAGTGATGTTTTGGTCCAGACGAATGCAGCTCTCTGTTAAAAAAAAACCTGAGGTGAGCTTGCAGCTCTCAGCCTGCTGCTTGTTTGTGGTAATCTTATTAAATGTGAGCTGATAAATGATACTGCACATGTAAGAGTGTTCATGTGCCAGGTAACTTAGATTATTCCACCTCCAGTCTTTCAAAGCTGACATAAGTTTTTATGTTTAGGTTCTTGATCTAATTTGGACTCAATGGACAAATCTAATCTAGTAGCAAATCTGGTATTTTTCATAAACAAAACCACAACAGGGGGGCAAATGTTGCCTGATATAAGCCTCTCTGCATTGTAGTCCACTCTAGAGATGGGGCTATTGAGAGTGGATCTAGTTGTAAAACATGCTGAAAAACCTTTCTAAATATCCATATGAAATAGGTTGCATAAAACTGCCATCTATGTTTTTTTGAGGGGCCAAATTACACTTAATATTTGGACAAGATCAATATTTTTTCTCAGGTTCAAGATTTACTGTATGCCCCTCTTCTAGGAGAATGTCCAACTTCAAACTGTTTGCCTGGGCCCCTTATTGGCAAAGGAAATCACAGATTATTATTTGGAGTATGAATTGCCTTCCATAAAAACCATCTAAAGCTGTGTTCAGATTATTTTATATATGGGTATATATTGTTTATCTTTGTCGTATATAGGCTTTTATTTTTTGTTCTGTGCACATATATGACATCTTTGAGAACAAGTTGACACTGCCTTTAATACCCAGTAATTGAAAAAAAAAAAAAACAGTAGAAAAAATAGCCTTAAAATAGCCAAGGTGTCCAAAAACATTTCATGAGGCACTTTTGAATTATTATCTCCATATGTGCCTGTCTTTCTCAGCCTTATCAACCCCTTACTGAAAGAGGCAAAAATCATCATCATTGTCATTGAGGAAGACCAACATCATACAGTTCAGGCAGGCATGAATAAACACTTGCTTGCTGCTATACGACTACTCTTACAAATAAAAGTTCAATTTAGAACCAGTGGTGGTTCTTAATGCTGAAGAAATTAAACAGAATTTTAGTTGTGTTTGGTGCCTAAAAGAACATCTATTAGTACTTTTAAAAAATTCAAATATTTCTTAACAGTGCGTAATATTTAGGCCATTTTTATTATCATCACAACACTTTTTAGTACCACTTTCACTTTCTTGTAAGCCACCCTTTAAAGTTGTAACTAATGAATGAATTAATGGGTAATAATCATTTGCTTTCACATATTTTTTTAGATCAGTTAGATTACACCAATCAATAGCATATAAAGCAGTTAAAACCTCCAACTTTTGACCAGCAACAACACTAAAATTCTGCATACATAAGAAGGCATCAGTCTTATAAAATATTATACCATTCTGCATAATGAGTACTCTTGATACTTTAAGTACAATTTGCTGCTCTGTCCTTTTACATAAGTAATATCTTGAATGTAGAGCTTACAATGCGGTTTTTGTACTTCTTCTTCCACCACCAAATTAAAGCCAACTACACGTGATGTTATCGCCTATTCAGAATAAAACAAAGAGAAAGAAATTATAAAATTTAAAAAGTGCAATAAGTTTAAATGATTCCAGTAAAATGTGCACTACAACATATCATGTGCAATACAACAATGCACAAAGGCCAAATGCAAAAGGTTTACAGTATATTAACACACTTCTATAGCATATTGATATTATAACCATACTTTTACCATCTCTTATGCTACAACTCATGTGGTTTAAAACTGTATTTTGATATTCTACTTAATATACTTACATTTAATTACTTAAATATCTAGTACATTTTGTTATTGTAAATTGTATGCATTTCTATATTGTGTGTTTGGTCATTTTTATAACTGAATAATGTGGCACCTCATCAGAGACACAGTGTCGTTGTTGGATACAAATGGTAATAAAGCTCTCTAGAATTCCTTACATTTGAAACTGAGGTAAACAGTTGCCTGCCAGTGTGCCCCATGACATCACCGCTGAACAATCCTGATTGGTTCCAACTTGAACCATTATTTTTAAGGCTCACTTGAAATCAGCTACGTGACCATGTGCAGCATCCCCTCCCTCTCCGTCAGAATCACTCCCCTCGCACAGGCTGTCCTCAAAACCTCCAGCGGCATTGAACGCGTCGGTCTGTGTATGCTGAGACTACAGGGAGGAGGTGGGATTTAGACAGCCTACTAGTGGTAGTGGGCTAGCAAACGTTCAAGTGCGAGCCGTGCAGGTTATCGATCACGATTCCCACTGCCGACGACTTGTTTGTTTTTTTTGGGATATAACGACATCGCGGGATCCCCCTCCCTGTCAACGACATACATTAGCTCACCACGGTCTTTCTGTATCGCCGGTTTTTGCCTCTCTTTTCCCACTGACACCCAGCGAGGTTCCAATTAACCACAACCGCCACCATTATCAAACATCACAGGCGAGGGGGCTGTGTGATGAGGTCGCCCTGCTGTAGTGGTTTGGTTGTGTAAAGATTCGGCGGGGTTTTTTCGCCAGGGACAGTCTTCGCTTTCACTGTGGGTTAATTCGTCGTTTTTTCAAGCCTTCCAGCACCCCGAGTGTGTGACGAAACACACAACAGAAGAACATCGCTACTATCGGGGCTGAGAGAACCGCTGGTGGGTGAGTGGATGGACATCTTTTTTTTAAAAGCCTTTATCGTTAGTTAATGGTTGACTGTTCTGTTGAATGTGCTGAACTTCAACAAGCAAAAATATTTCGAGTCCAGTACCAGTCAAACGTATGGGTTTTTAACTAGTTTGGCCTCTGTGTCATTATGTAATGCCATGCAGACTTTTCATGTAAACGTGGTAATGTTTGTGTTGCCGTAATGCCATTTAACATGGTTTGTCTTCGTTAATTAGGTCCTAAAGGGTGCTTTGGGATAACGTGAAACAACGCTAACGTTATGCCATTTGTAGCTGTTAGCCGTTAACGCGGCTAGTTAGCTAGCGAGCCTACGCCCAGTTATAACCACACCAAGAATTGATTTGCTGAGTTACAACCTAAAGATGCCAGCTTGCCTTGGTGTAGATGACGCTGTATGAAACCATTGAGTTCGCTCTCATCGCCTCTGATGACTGGCCCAAAGTCAACTGGCTTAATTATGTCCTATCATCATTCGAAAATCGTTAATTGTAACGTCATGTCGGTGGTTTAACCATATATATATATATATATAGCTTTAACATTGCATTGCACACGTGCACTGATAGGTTTAAACCATGGTGGCTGCTCTAACATTACTTCACTATTATTCAGACAGTGATGACCCTTTTGAAAACGCATGGTAGGGAAAACAGTAGGGCTTTTCTCCGTGTTTCCGTCAACACTGAGAGCATTGTGTGGGCTGTTAACACGCCTGAACTAAAATACGCTATAAGTCTTTGTGGGTAATGTTGCCAGCACTGCAAGTATGACACGGTATGTGCTATGTGTATCCCCGTCACCACATAATCATGAAGGAAAATCTATATGTGGAATATAGGAAATATGTGCTTATGATCTCCAGCCTGATAAAATGGTACATGAGATGCAAGTTGTGTTGTTTCTGAACCATGCAGCCCTGATTGTGGCAGAGACCATGTTCATATATGTTTCTGTACAGTGACTGCTAACTGGGGAAGCAAGCCGCGAAGGAACCACAGAAAATCAGTAATGTCAGTATTCTGTAGACAGAATATATTAAATTACTACACAGTTTTAGTCCTCTTTTGTCATTTAATGGTCTATGGGTCTGAGGCAAATGTAGTTATTTTCTGTTGTTGCTAAAAGGAGGTTTGTTGAGTCTTGTATGTGATGGTTAGTGGCCTGTGACAAAAGTTCAAATATATTTAACTTTAAGTGCACTGACCTGTAGGAGTGATACCATGGTTGTACATCTTGTCCAGAATTTAGGCTAAACTGATTGGCAGTGAAGTGGACTCCCTGAAAATGCTCCTAAAGATGCAAGTAGTCTTGTTTCTGAACCATGCAGCCCCGATGGTGCCAGAACATGTGTTCATACATTTCGGTGTAGTGACTTTGTGTCAAATAATCAGACACATTGTGCAATGTCCAAAAAAACTATCCAGGATCTATGGAGAAAATACGAGGTCACAGTATTGAGGTTATTTGACTGGGTACAACCCTGCACCAATGCAGTGCAGTTGATGGAGTGTACCAAAAGTTCAAATATGATAAACCTTCTGTCCGCTGACCTCTGAGTGCGATAACATTGACTTTCCTGGCTCTTGTCCGAAACAGTGAAACCATTGATCTGTCGTCCCCTTAATTTGATGAGCTCTACAAGCAAAGCAAGCAAGCAAAATTTAGTATATAGCATTTTTTAAAACAAAGTTACAATATATGTCTTAGTCCACAAAGACTACCGATGAAAACTTTTCTGTGGCTGAATGACATAATTTAGATGTAACAACAAAGTCCCAAAGGCTTAAATTGAGACCGTATTGGTAGAGATGCTTTGCAATGTGAGCATTAACACATACCTGATCTTGAGCCGAGGTGGTTAAACATTGCCCTGCACTATACGGTGTATAAATGTAAATGCTAGTCTTATTAGTATTACCTGTTCTTGGAGACATAAGATTCTCCTCAGCAGCCTGAAAGCAGTCATGTTTGGAGACTATTATGCATTCAAAGCAGTTTCAGGCAGCATATTAATAAGGCAGGAAAAATGAAAGAAAACCAGAAAGAAACATCACTCGAAAGCTGACAATGACTCACCTCAGTCAAAAATGTCAAGGTGTGAGCAAATGGATTTATATATGGGAAAAATATATATGTGAACACATATACAGTACTTAGTACACAATAATACAGCCTAACCTATAGCTTTTATTACTGTGTGCTATCAAAAGCCCCTTTTACACCTTTTTACCTGTTCAAGGTGGGACTATTGCACCTCTGTTGTGCCTCGTCGATCTGTACAGAAGCCTAAAGCGGAGGTAGTAACCAGAGGTTGCGTTAGACTTTCTCCTTGTCTGTCATTTTGACGGACAGGGTCGTAAAAAATCCATCATAATCTATTATTACCTGAGATTGCCTATTTAACCGTATTTAATAGCATTTAATTTTCAAAAACTACTTGATCACAATAAATTTTTATATATATTAAACATAATACAGATGATGCATTTATAAGTGCATAGTTTGAAAAGACGAACAGAGACGAAGAGTGTGCGGTCACTTCATGTTAAAACACTGCAGTCATTGTGCCTAAACACTCAAATATGAATGATGCTGTTTTCCAGAGTTAGACAATCACGAACAAACTATAGGATTTCCCAGGAGAAAATCCTGCAGCATGCACTCCTTCTGACCAGGTGCACGGCTCTGTGACCCGTTGTGGTCCTAGACACTCCAAGGCCTCCTGTCTGTAGCTCCTTGATGCGCTGTGGACACCCGGATAGTGAGATGTGCTGAATGCGGTGTCGCGGTCAGAGATGATGGACATATGCTCCGAAGGGAAATCTCTTTTTTTGATAGATTTAGTTACCTCAGCGATGCACAGCTGGACCACATGTGGTTATTGACAGTGTTGCGTGTGAAACACTTAACATTACAGTAGATCACCGTCATTGTCCTAATCCGTCAAAATGGCAGATGGCCTTGAGATTTTTCCGTCATTGTTAAAACAAGACTAGGTGAAACCTAGTACATGGCTGGACTGCCATTATACTTAATAATGTTGTCAGGACACCAAAAGTTTGATACCAATACCCAGTGTAGTATCACGATACTCGATACCAAAACAATACTTGAGATGATACGAGTTCGATACTCGATACCTAACAGATCAGAATAACCCTGGACATACAGTCTGCCATGAGACCCACAGAGTGTAGAAAATACATTTACAATCAAATCTGAACTATTTCATTTTAACTTCATATACATGAGGGCTAATTGTTTTATTTATTGGGTCAAATCTTAATATATGATGTATTATAGACCTGCTCTGCACATTGCCCATGTATTATTCTATGAAT
>JBBPCS010020603.1:0-25463 GCA_037974645.1 Hollardia meadi
TCGTTGACTATTCGACTAATCGAAAAAATAATCGACAGATTAGTCGACTACCAAAATAATCGTTAGTTGCAGCCCTACGTATATGAAGCCTGAAATATAATCCAGCAGCAAATTTTCTGCATTTCCCCACTCATCTGACATCAGTGAAGGGCAGAAATTTCTACAGACACAACTCTGCTGAAATTGCTGATGTGGAAACCTCTTTCCATGCATAACACATTTGCCATCATCAGCTACTGATATGTAAGAAGTGGTCTCCCATTACCTAGGTAAAGATTTCAAGCCCTAACCCTTGCACCTCCATTCTGAAGGGCCACTACCCGGTCAAGGGTAGGGCCAAGGGATGTGAATTGAGATTCAGCCTTAAACACAAACAACAGATTGTGGATTCATCGTTATGGATTTATCTTGCAAAGTCAAAAAGACGCTGCTGGATGTCGAAACTTCTGAAAGGGACACGATTGCGCTGCAACATACACAGGATGTCCAGGGGGCTGCGGGCTGAGCTGCGCTGCTAACATTAGCTCAGCGCAGATAACTTAAGGTCCGGGCATCCGATGCCTTCATCCGGTTACAAGATATAGCGAATGTTCAAATGATCAAGTTTTAAAAAGTGACGTCCACGTGACTTGAAACAGAAAGTAGTTGGCTGAAAATGTTTTAATGTCCAGTCATCTGTCTAACAGCTGATGCTTATGGAAAACTATGGAGCTAACCAGCTAACTTTGTTTCAAAGTTCAGAGGCTCAACACAACTAAGTTACAGACATGTGATGCGAAGACAAACACACTTTTTATGTCAGGGAGATGTGAGACATTATCTGCCTGTTTCCTTCACTGGTGATGACAGCCAGAGTTTTCTCAACTGGGTAAGACAGCTGGAGGTTGCGGGAAGCAGCTGTGAGCAAGTCGGTTTTTCTGCTAAGAGATAGCCTTCCTGATACTGTCAACAACTGACTCTGAGGGTCGATATCATCGTCCATCGCGATGTTTTAGTGGCCTTTACCTAAAACAGACCTGCACTTCATCCAGGTGCTGAGCTCTTTGGTGAAAACTTTTAACTACCATGTCAACATATCAATCTACCCTTGCAAGTTCACAAAATAAGCAGCTAATAAAAGCCACATTGGCAAAATACCCTGTTCATGGTTCACTGACAGATGAATTGAGACTCTGTGTTGGTTTCAAAGGCAGCTGCCTCATTGACTTTCTGAGTCAGGAGCACTTATGGAGAATGTAGTGCTGAGCTGGGGTTTCCAAGTGACCGGACTTGAATGTCCCTTCCCCTGCATTTGTGTGGGGGCCACCTTTGTGTGTGTGTCTCTGCCAAAACATAGCCAACCCACAGAGCAGAGGTGGAATCCTGTACGGACCAGACGGTCAGTTAATCCTCTCTCTCCTTCAGAGAGGGGGAGGAGAAGAGGGACAACATGCCGAGGCTCTGACACAGCTAATCACACACACACTGACAACTGAGAAGTCTCGAAAGAGCGACTTTAGCAAGCCTGTCCTTACATGACACTGTCTGTGTGGTGACACTAGACACACTGACTGGACAACATGGCAGTTCTTAAAAGGACACTCTTTAAAAAGAGAAAGATCAGTTAGAGGTAAGCAATAGAACAGCAGTAAACTCCAAACAAAGATGCAACAAGTTATCAGATTTGGCCAAGTTTTGCAGGTAAAAGCATATACTACCTGAAAAATCAGGTGTTTGTTTAATGATGCCATGGCCAGATGAGGGAGTCTGCGAATGTATGATGTGATGATGATGTGAAGTTCCTAAAAGCAAGGAGTAAACCCTCAAAGTAGCATAGCACTGAATGTCCATGTGATGTGGCTGAGTTACGTTTTACGTGTGGCATTAGTCCGACACGACAATGTCTACTGGACGCGTTTCAGAAGAATCCTCTTCTTCATGTTCAATATAGTTTTCAGTTTCTTTGCCAACATTTTTCAAATTTGCAAGCATAGTGAATAAACCCATCGAGATGTGGTAACATACACTTTGTGGCTGTAATTTACTCCATTTAATTGCAGTACTTGCCCACATCATCTTGGCTATATATTTTCTGAATCGTGTATGTTAGAAGGAAAAATATTCCTCTTTTTTCCCATCTTTTTTCTTCTCTCCCATAACTCCCTTAAATATAATATACACTAGTTTTGCTGTATATGTGTTAATACAAAGTCAGTAACAAATGAAATGCATAATTAGAAATTAATTTAAATTTTATTGTCAATAACTTTTGGTATTTATGCACATTTGCAAGTTAAATCCACAGACAGACACAAGCTCCCCAAGCATAAACAGTCCCAACAAGTAAAGACCGTGGAGCAGGGAGAACTTTTTGTGAGCCACGAGCGAGACACTTTGTTCTCGCCCGCTGAACATTAGCACACCGGCTAGAATGGCAGCAGATTAGCCGCAGCTAACACACAGCTGCATTTGGTGGACAATGTGGGTAACTCCATGTCCATCTCCAATCACAGGGCATTGAAGACAAATGGCAGTCATGTCATCATAAATCTCATTTACATTTTTTCTTTCTTTGCACTTTGGTTGTGTTTCTAAATCCCCCTCTCCATTTCAATTGTGAAGACAAGTTCTGACTCAGACAGGCCCCTTGTTAAATGTGCAGCTGTTTAGTTACTGTAAGCTGTTAAGAGGGGCTTTGCTGAGAGAGAGGCCTTAAGAGACACACACACTTCAATCAGTAGAGCTGCTAATCTGGCCCGCTGGGCTCTGAGCAGCTGTCTGTCCCTTTGATTAACCCCCCCGCAGGGCAAGGCAGGCTTCAGAGGGAGGAAAGGAAGGAGTAGTGACAGGGGAGGAAGAACCACTGCTACCTACAAATCGTCATCCTCTGGGGAAGGGAAGGTGAATGTTGTGTGGGAAGCATCACTTACACAAGAGGACAAAAAAATACTACAATTGATTGTTGTACAGACAGGATATGAAGTTTCCAGTGATTTACAAAGGTACACTGGAGGGATAATGAAGGGGGAAAAGGAGGGCCTTACTTAGATTACTTGATTATCAACTGAGCTTTTGTATTGTAAATGATGTGAAGGGTCAAACACAACTGGCAAACAGAGTTTTAATGTTGCAACTCTTCCCTTCATAAGCATACCCAAAAAATACCCATAAACCTTACCGTTTCCCTAGACCTCTAAAAATTCCTGCAAAGTATCTCCTGAGCACTATAACAAATTACATAACAATTTGCTATTATTCTCAAATTTTATGTTCATCCATCTGACTCTTTCCCAGTCCCTTAATGATAATCCTCTCTCTTCACTTTACTTCTGCACTTCCAGAGAAACAGAATGTTGACATAGACTGGGCCCCCGATACACACACTAGGCCCCCTCTCCAGCAAACCGGAAAATAGCCACGAGCTAGGAAGCCAGTTGGGGCCCTTCCTGTCCTGCTATAACCTCATACCCCCAGTCAACAGAGAGCACTAAACAGGAGGTTTGCGACATCATGTCAGGAGATATGAGAAATAGCACATTACAAAACTGTGTATGTTCATGGACTCCATGAAATGGACTGTTTTATGCTTTATCCACAATGATGTTGATGCCATCAGACAGGGATCTGATGGCATTAATATCCAATTTATGATAAAAGAATCATTTAAAAAAATCGAATGCCAACCAATTATCAACACATCAATAACTAGTGGTGTACAAGGAGCTCTGCTTCAGTCAGAGAAAAGCACTTCTGCAGCCTTGGTAAAACCTCTGGAAGTAACTCAGTAACTGCTGTAGATACAAGAGAAGCACGTTTGAAAGTAACAGCAGCACAGCCTACAGCTTACTAACCATTTTAATAATCGATACTAATAATCAGTCAAAGCATGATTACTACAGAGAGCCACCTGCGGTTAAAAACTTCGCCCACGATGACCTAAGATGTGGAAGTGTTTTAGACAGAGAACCAACGATGCAGTGCTCTGTAAGCTCTGTAAATTGTATAGGCCGTATCACAGCTGTACAACTGCTACGCACAAACACCTGAGCCACAATATCCCAGAACACTTTGTCAAGACAACGAGACAGCACCGCATCGTTTTTACCATTTTCTAATGCTTTATAAACAACCAATTAAATAATAATGAATATAGCAGTTAGTTGCGGCCCTAAACAATATATGTTTCTGTACTTCAAATATCAAAGCTGTGAGTCAATTTCCAAATACTCCATACTCGTATGTTATTTAATCTTGAAACTGTATTGCCTTGGTTACAGATGGGTGCCGAGACATAAGTGAACTATTCCAAAATTTTGATATCTGGCAACAATCCCAGAGAAGGTCATATCTGATGCTGCCACTATTTATCATCGCTGCAACAAGCTGTACTTTCTCCGTTAGTTATTGTCTGTGACAGAGATGTCGCTCTCAGCAGAGCAGCCAGCTCAGTCCTCTGAGCCGTTTTTGGGATGGTGCCCTGGTGACTTAGGGGACAAGAGGGGGAAGTGGAGGGTGACATCACTGCCTGGCTTCTGTAGCTTTGCAAACCTCCCCACCCACAGACACACACAAACACCCACCACCTCAAGAGCTAGAAAAAAAAATGTGCTTCAATGTGTCAAAGCATGAAGCCTGTTGTTTCCAGTTCCTAGGAAAGTTTCTGATGTAATCTTAAGCAACTTGACCTTGAAATCTTTCCCTGAGAGAAACTCTGATTAAACATAATATAATACTAAATATTCAGTACTGCTGTGTCATAGTTGGCTAAGCAACTTCATACTTTAAAAATGTCTTACTGTAAAGTGAC
This sequence comes from Hollardia meadi, assembly GCA_037974645.1. Taxonomy (NCBI): domain Eukaryota; kingdom Metazoa; phylum Chordata; class Actinopteri; order Tetraodontiformes; family Triacanthodidae; genus Hollardia; species Hollardia meadi. The sequence continues at coordinate 4,787 of JBBPCS010020603.1, forward strand.
AACTAACAAGTGTAACATGCAATATCTAGATAGACTCATGAGTGAGCTCTACCAAAGTCTATTTATGATGAAAAAGCAGCATGACAGCGGTAAGACAGCCATGAAGTGGCTGCATCAAATTGGTTTTGTTTTGCCGTTTGTTCACATCCCAGGACTCTGGCATTCTCTCCACCCTTTAAGCAACAATGGCAGCAGTGTTGCAGTTGCATGGCCTGTGGGCCAAGCCCTTCATTTCATCCTCTGGCTGTTGTTTACTTGGAAAAATAAGTCTGAGGAGTGGTAGCAGCCATAGGGATGAAACTGCCACTTCTCAGAATGTAGCTTTTCGACGGCAGTGTATGCCAACAATTATAAGCAGTTCTAAAGCATCCGTATAAAAGCAGACGAGGCAGGAACAAACAAGCAACTTTCATGTTTCTGATTCATATCATATATCCTGAGCTACATTGACTACTGCATAATAAGTTGTAACAGTGCAACCCTGTTTTGTTTACATCAAACAATCTGAATCAATCAGCAGGGAAAGTGCTTAACTCAAGTGTTTTTTCCTGGCTTCCTCCCCTTCGAGCTGCATTTCTGTATACTTCAGTCAAACTTGGTATGATAAAAGCTGCTGACATTTATATGCCAACTCTCATGTAACTCTTTTCAGGCTCTTACCGGTTTCGGCATCTTGGCTTCCTCTCCTCCTGACAACCGAGAGCTGAGAGGATAAATCCGTCACAGGACGGCAAACAACACCTGTACCACAGGACCTGAAAGCGAAAGAGACGATTTTTCTATCAGGCACACAGTATACATGGGTGAAAAATATGTGCAGCTGCTTACAGTACAACATTAATTACTTTTGCGTTCTCTCTTTGACAAGAAATAATACAATACATTTCAACAATTCTTTCAACAATCTCTAAATCTAGCAGTATTTTTTAATCTCAGGATCTGTCAAATTTCAGGGGAGGGTTAATAAGACACTCATTGAAGTGAGTGAATGTACAATACTCCAAAGAACTAACAGATTGAAAAAGAAAAAAATGAAATGACTCCCATTCCTAGATCTGTTAAGGCCTGCAAGGTCTTGTATTCAACCTCAACCACTTTGCTGTACATGCGGTTACTATTGCAAGGGTGAATAGGGAAACTATTTTAAAAGGTAGTCAATGTGGTAGAGAAAACTGAAAGACAGTAAGGCATTACTCAGGCTCATGAACATTGTAAAATGAGCATCAGTTATACTTTATCAAAATAAAAACTGTTTGACAAATTACCCAAATATTAGGACAACAACATTGATCAGTCTCATTCTGCATCTCATATTTGCATGTTCCACCTAATGTGGCCCATTACTCAATTGTTTTCTTGGTGATTTCCAGCCACACTTACGTTTCATCTCACAAATACATGGCCCTGAACTGCTCAAGGCTCATCCAGTGGCAAAACGATCAGATTTCACTTACTAAGTATGATTTACACCACCTTCGACGGCTGTCATTGGTGAAGTCCCTGTCATGTTTCCTGTAAAATACATGTCGCAGTCTAGATAGACACTCTAGTTTAAGCACAAGCCTGAAAGTTTGGAGACGAACTCTGTTGAACTGCCACACAACACTGAAATTATCCAGGAATGTGTCACATTAATCAGGCCTGGATGCTTTAGGACATGGTCTGGTGGATAAAGCATGACAGTCTCAAAGCTTAAAAAGTTTTCTGTTAGAAAATGACAGACCTATTAGAACGTTCAATTTGGGAAAACGCTATTCTGATACTACATGAGGCATTCCTGTGTTATTTGCAATACTGAGTGAGTTATTAAAAGTTGTCTGGTACAATCCTGTCGTGGCAAGTTGGCAACTAACCTGCACCAATTCCACCTACTTTATTTTGAAATTACTGTTCAGGGAATCCTCTTTAACAGTACATTTTTTTACGTCCAGAATCCAAAATAAAAAAGGACCCTAACGTTACTCCATATTGGTAACGTAAGAAAGAAGAGTATTGTGCTTTCAATGATAGTGGCCAAACAGAATAAGAGTGACTAAAAACGGTTTGTTCGAGAAAACTGCTCAAGTTAATGAAGACCAGGGAGCATCCGAGCTGTAGCGTTTGAATCTCTCATGAAGACATGCCCACTTGTAGCTTGTATGCAATTAGCTTACCCATTTGCCCGCCGACAGTTGGCTTCCGTTATATTGTAATTTAAGCACAATTTAATCAGATGATGGACAACTGTTACATCCTTGCCACAACGTTAGCTACAGCAGCATGACGCGACGAAAAAAACTGCATACGTATGTCGGGTCAAAACGCCTTTTTTCCTGAGTTTCACACGCTAACTAACTAATGTTAGACGTTAACGGCTCTTCATTTCAAAAATACTTTTCATGAAGTCAAGAGGTGGCCTGTTGAAAAGGCTGACATTTTCAAGCTAGAGGGTGTAGTCTAGCTAACGTTTACTAGCCAAGGTTTGCTTCGCTTGTGCCTGCAAAGTTTTAAAGCCTAAAAAATGATGGCCATCATTAACGTTCATTTACCACATTTGCCACCCAAAACAGAAACATCCCCCCAAAAATGTGAAATGCTGCGTAAGACAAGCAATGTGTTCACATGCAGGTCAAGGGTTGCTACTTCGTATAAGTCGGCGTTTCTATCGTGTCGTATAAAAATATGAATTGGTCGAACACGAGGATATCCGCTATTGCATCAAACTTGAGGAGAAGCTCATCTTTTTAGGGAGAGGCAACTCACCGGGGAGGACGAAGTGTGTCTTTAAATTGATAGGAAAGCCTGGTATCTTCAAACGTAACAAACACCCACGATGAGAAATCCGTTCTGGTGCGCGTTCCTTATATCTCAGTGCTTTTGCCGAAACAAATTCCCGCAGACATAGAAAAACCGTTGAAGTCTTAACAACCATAAGGCGATTTGGGGTGCCAGCGTCGAGCTAGCCGGAATAAAAATACTCCGGCTTCCGGTCTCAACTTTAAAAATAAAAGCCTCACGGAAGCGTGGAAGAAAAAAAACATTTCTAAACATTTGTAGTATCACAAATTTCACCATTTAATTAACTATTAACAATAATTAATTGTTAACGTCTTTCTTAACTCGCATTGCAAAAGTATCTTGCACTACTATAATATCAGAGTGCTTGGGAACTATATTTTCACTTCGTAGAGAGAGAGATCTAATAGTTTCCACCTATATTCATGTTCCTATGTTACTTTGAAGGGGGGAAAAATGCTTGATTTCCGGTCTTGTCTTCAGTTTCTGTCGCAAACCTTACGCAGATCATTGTAGAGATGTTCAATATGGCTGTCAGTAGTCGAGGAGTGGGTGCAAGCCATGTATGGGGGCATGCATGGTGTCATGACCTGTATGAGGGGGGGGTGCATTTGGCACATGCAACCAGTCTGCAGTTACAGTATGTTTCAGTTCTTGTAGTTTAGATCGGTGTTAAATTCAGCCAAATAGCCTATGCATTAGATCCAACATGTATAATCAGATCAAAAGCATTGAAATATCTGATTGTATTCTCAGCAATTATATCATGCTAAATACATTTGATGTATTGAAGTAAATATTCCACACAGTCCAAGTGGATTTAATGTAGACATAATGAACTTTGTTGCAGAAAGAAGCTTCGGCTAATAGATGTCCAGTTCAGCAATTACGCATTGCTCTCTTAACCTATGTGAAAACAATATTCCTAGCTTGATGTCTATGTGAATAAAATGGGGAAAAACTAGTCTATTCTCATATACTTCTGTATACCTGTCTTAAAATTATAACTACATCAGAATAGTTCATCTCTCGCCAAAATTCAAGGGCCTGATGTTGCCTTCAACCACAGAAATAAATCTATACAATTTTACAATGTACTGATGGTCACCAACTCTTATCACTCTGACGACAGTTCAGATGTATTGCTATCTGTACATGCCCACTGCCATATATGGGCCATCAGGCAGAACCTTGTGGTTTGCCTAATCCACAATGATCCTTTTAATCATGCTTCTACAGCTGATTAGAATCAGAGGCTTAATCAATTAATGGACATATTAGTCGATTGACTTTTAGAAAAAAAAAGGATCAAATTCAAACAAGAGTTTAAGGTGGTGTTTATTATCATTCATCATCCACTAGCAAACATCTCAAAGTGTACACAATGATTAAAATTTGGTGGGTGCACTCAGCAGCAGTGCGGCTATAAGCCTTTGAAATGAATAGTTCAAATCTTCTCAGCAGCTTTGTTGTGTGGATTTATAAGTCGTTTTCTGCACTTAATTTTTCTACCACCAGATGTCATGGTGTCTCTTCTGTTGTTGTCCTAGATGGGTTTTTAAATGCTCCGTTTGTTGGTATTGAAGACGGAGTGAAGGAGTGTATTTCTTTTGTCAAGAGTGTGTTTGATGTCACATTACCCTGTTGACACATTCTTACAATCCTCGTGAGGAAACAGACGCAGCTGTTTAAAGACAACAATACTGCAGATGCCTGTCCCAACTGTTACCTTGGTAACAGTTAGAAGGGATCAGAATAAACTTAAAGCAAACTTCAACCAAAACTGAGAGGAATTAACAATCAATTAATCATGGAAATAACTCGCTGGGTCAATGAGTGGGCCAAAAAGTTCAAGTCTAACCTGACACCTTAGAGGTGTTAAAGCTTTCGGGCTTCAATATAAAGATGGACGACATGAGAGCTCCCCAAAAGTGAAGCCTAAACATCTCAATCGCCCCCTGGTGGTGGCCTGCAGTATCGGTCATTAACTCCTCCCCTATCAAATAGGACATCTGCCAAACTAAAAACTCAAAGTACACCTTGAATAAATTTTTTCCCAAAGGTGGTTTCTGTCATTTTAGGTAGGCTAGTTCTTACCATGCTGATGTATGGTCAAGTGTTCATCAGTTTTGTTTGAAGTAGTTATTTGATGCTATAAAACAGGGTGAAACGTCAGGATTGACAGCTGAGCCCTGCTCGCGATTGGGCGGGCGGGAACTCAATACCGCGACTCTGCCGGCCGATCACTACTGCGCAGATAATCTGGTTGAAATGTTTGAGGTTGAGATACAAAAGTTGATTAAAGTGATAAGACATAAAAATACAGATACATATTTCTTTTTAAATCACTTTTAATCAAAATTTTGCCTTTTTCTGTCCTATACTGAAGTCTTTCAACTCCCCTGGCTCCTAAAAATCATAATGAAACAATCTGAGAAGAAAAAAAATGATTTGTCTAGTCATATTTACATTAATGCCCTAACGTGTGTCCCCCTTTAATAAAATAAAAAATAAAAACCTGCAAAAGTGCCCTCTTGGATTGTTGTAGATAAAACATGATAAAGTGTGTTGTGACAGATGTGTCGGCTTGTAGTTATATTTTAAGTCTGAGTTACATACAGTAGGCTAATAAAACAATCTTAACCAGGGTTTGGATCTGTTTCACCATAAATACAACATGACTGTCTGCACACTGGTCCCCCACTGGATGCAGCTGGTGCCCTTTGAATTGTTTTCGCCCCTGCCCCTCAAACAGCCGGAGTCCGCCCCTGTGTGCCAGCGTATTAAGAGCGTTAACAGCTTAGCTCTACTCTTGATTTAAAACTCTTTAAAGTTTCAAGTCATTTGGATAACTTAGTAAAAATGATTCTTAGAAAGGGCCTAGACAAACTGACTAACCAAATTATCCTTTGACGGGATGAGGAAGAGAAGGAAAGGAGGAGGAGGTGTACTGGGTCCAACTAATTGGATAGGCGGAACCGGGCGGTACTGTTTAGCTTGGGGTTTACCTGCAGGTAAGAGCCATTGTCAATAGTAAGAACACGCCATTTTTACTGGTAAGGTGGCACACAATGTTCACAATAGCATATTTAGCCAATAAAGCACAGCATGAACTTATAATGCAGTAAAAATCAATTATAGCCTATGTCATTTCCGAATAGGACGCACGGACGCAGCGCAGTGAAACCAAACTCCATTATCAATCGGGTAAGGACTTAATGAGATGTGTGCTGCTGGTTGATACATTGATGCCCGCTAATATGAAGAATTGTTCCTACTTATTTGCTTCTGGTATGCACATGTGGTATTTGACCAAGTATATGACACTGACATTTTGGACATCCAGGTTTTTAATACATTGATTGATCAGCAAGCCTATTTGCTTTTAGTGTGTGTGTGAACAGAAGTGTTTGGCCCTCCCACTGATCTCCTTGACATGGAAGCAAATATTTATAGTGGTGGGAACCTTAAGTTGGAACTGAAAGGGAGTGTGTGTGCTTCCCTTCCTGGGAAAAGACATTGCGCTTCGAAATGTGTTGACTTCTTCATGGCCACGTGCTCATAGACATCCCCTTAGGCCACGTCTGTAAACTTGGCAGTTCGAGGTGTCACATTGTATTGCATGTGGAACTAGTGTTGGTCTTTATTTAGCCTGGCATATCGCCACATCACAAGATCGCTGTTCATATGACTAAGGGTATGTTGTTCTATTGTCAAAGCAACGAAGAGAAACCGCTGTCAGGGGACAGGTAATTGGATATATTTGCTTTGATTGTTCTACAAGATGTCATTAGGTGTGTGTGTGTGTGTGTGTGTGTGTGTGTGTGTGTGTGTGTGTGTGTGTGTGTGTTTTTAAAGACCAGGTTGGATATTGATGGACATATTCCTCAATACTGAACATTGGCACCACGTGGATCAGAGTTTGACATGATATCATGGCTACACAGATTGACTCTATCCACCAACACCAGAGTGAAAAATGAATATATTTTTAAAAAAGAAAAAGAAAAGTACTGATTGGGCCTTTAAATTGGATCATTGATGATGATGATTTTGTCATATTAGGAGATATTAAGCGTTATCTATTGTCATATCAGGTTGACCTGAGCTGACCACCCCTAAGCCCAAATGCTGAGATAAACTTCTGCACAGCTCAGTTTAATGAAAAGATGAAGTTAGTGTCGGTAACATTGTTAATACCGCTGAGGACGGACGTGTGTGTTCCCTACATAGAGGCATGGATGTTGTTATGTGTTACGCAATTGCAAAAGTGCCTTCAGTGCTGTCCTATGTGTGTACAGTGTGTATCTGTCTCTTCCTTCCTCCCCTTTCTCTCTGCACGCTGCTGCTGACCAAATAAAATGGACAGTGCATCAGTCTCTTTCGCTTCTCATTCCTGCTGCGAGCTTTCACCTGAGTCCACTGCTCAAGTACAGCCACGGTTCAGTCATTCTCTTCATTTGGATGTCCTCTTACTGTTGTCGTTTCAGTAACAGCCCAGCGTCTGTGCTCTTGTAGGAGCTGGGAAGAGGAAAGACTGCAGAGTTTTGGTGTCCGGGGGCAAGGATGGGACAGGAGCCGTCGACACCCAAAGACCCGGATCAAACGTTCGAGGTGCTGTCGACAATCAGTGGTAGGGATCCCTGCAGTATCTGTCGGTTTATTACCCCACATGGTCAGAAGGTTGCCTTGTGCGTCTGCTCATTGTGCCTCTTAACTTAGTCCTCTGCACTCATATCATGTGTACTGAATGATCTTGGCCTCCTTTCATTTACTGTTGAAATGAGCCTCTGGTGCACACATTTTGCCAATACTTGATATAAGCGACTAATTTTTATATTTGTAGAATGATGAGTGGCTACTCTTGCTTCCCTTCAGCCTTGTGTTTAGTCGATTTTTAAGGGAATAACCCTGCAAACTCCGAGCCAGGACCAGCAAGTCCTCACTTAAATCCGGGGTTATTCCACTTTGGAATGCGCCAGGATTATGCCAGTGCGAAAGCTTTCTTAGCCTGGGGTTAAGGAGGTTCTAAGAATGCTTCAGCCCTGGGTTAGTGCAGTGTGAAAAGCCCTAATAGTAGATAAGAAAAAAAGGATCTAAGTTGAGCTTAGTGTACAGCCATTTGCTCCCTGACACTGTGTAATACTGTGCCTGCCAAGTAAAGTCTGTTTGGATTCATATTGGGTACCATCATACATAACATCTGGTTAAAGCCAGTGTTGTTAAAAGTGCCCAAAAGACATACTTGAGTAAAAGTGAAGGTAAAATAGTACTTCGATCAAAGTAAAAGTCGCCCATATGAATAGTACTTGTGTAAAAGTCTTAAAGAATCTAATATTAATGAGTTTTAAAAGTAATTTTCTGGCAACAAATGTACAAGTATCTTAAGTACAAGTAAAAGTAAATTCTACATATATTTACATCTATATCTGTATCTGTATACTAGGTGTCGACCGATTATCAGCCTAGCTGATGATCAGAATCAGTGTTTGTTTAATCCGAATGTCGGTAAATTAAATGAATTTAAAAATGTGCCGCTTGACTCTGATACAACACAAGTAACTAAAGTTATCAAATAAATGTAGTAGAGTACAATATTTGCCTCCAAAATGTAGTGGAGTGGAAGTATAAAGTAGCAGAAAATGGAAATATTCAAGTCATGTACAAGTACCTCAAAACTGGACTTAGATACAGTACTTGAGTAAATGTACTTAACCTGGTTTTTATTTATTTAAAACCTCAAAAACATGTTTTGAATTGAACTGCAATGTCCATGATTCATGACAGCTATAGCACCTTGCATCTATGTTCCTGTTGTTTTGTGTCATGGCGCCGAAGGAACGTTTTAAAAAGTAAAGATGGTAAAGATTTCGGCAGAATTCGGCTCCGATAGTGGCCGAACGTCGTGCAGCCTCCACCAGGCAACCTCTCAAGTGGAATTACTGATTTGAGGGAAAAGAAAAGCTCCAGATTTATCTATTAATTGTTAATTAAGTGTCAGTTTTTATTTTTGCAGGTTTGGGGGGTGGTATTGGCTCCAAACTATCGTTACTATATCGACCTTTGAAAATCCTCCATCAGTCGACATTTAGTGTCTGTCTACTTCAATCCAAACAGAAAGGATTGTCATAATGTTGCAGTTACATATCTTATAAAATAGCACCCGTCTAAATAGATTGTAATAGTATATTATTAATATAACCAGTACTAACTATAAATCATTTGAAGAAAGCAGTTGGACAAAGGGGCCTTAAAGACTAAGCTAATTCATTTTGTTGTCAGAGTGACAAGTTTTGAAGCCCTCCTGATCTTTTCGGACTGTAACTAAACCTGATTGATTAACGAATCTAGTAGTGCCGAATGCCACGTAACTCAAAGTGCATGACCATCGGTGCTTGCAAGTATAACTTGCGAGTGTTCGTGGGATTGTGTGTTGATCAGTTAGATGAAATAAAGATAATGTGACAGTCTAAGGGGGGTGGAGACCGTAACAGATGGCACCAGTGTAGTTTCAGTTTTCTGCCTATCATCAGGAACCCCCCCCCACACACACACACACCCAAAAAAAAAAAACACACCGATGCTGTAATGAGAAGCTCTAGCTTGACAAGTTTTTCTTAGCTTGACAACAGGGAAGGTGAACTTCTTGTTTCTGGTGGTTTCGTTTTATTTCCCAAGCTGTGTTTCAAATCGCATACTTATACACATACTTATACTATGTGCAAGGGGATATACTTATACACATAAGTCACAAAACAATGAAATAAATCCTTAAATGTAGTACGTATTTAAACCTCATCTGTCTGTGCTCTCTTAGCAGCTCTGTCGATGTGATGCATCTTCCGCTGTGCTGAGCATTGTGGGTTAGAACAGCTGGAAAAGCATTAGGACATCCTGGTATTTACGGCATGCTATGTATCGGGAACATGTCAGCTAAATGGATGTAATTTAAAAAAAAAAAAAAAAAGTAAATATCTAAGAAACCATGACACATTGTAATGTTGGGAATTCAATTAATTTAGTTAATGCTATTGCAACATGTGTGTCATCATGTGTACACATACTTCATGCCACCCCTCATAAGTCAGTGCCCCACCCCAGTCAAAAAAAAAGTCTGGACATGCCCCTGCTTGTGTGGCCATTAAAGGGTTTGAAGTCGAGAATAAAATCCTTTTGGTAGAATGAGTAGCCAATGAGAGCACAGTAGGGCAGGTCTAGGTGAAACTGTCTTGGGGGGCCGGGGGGATGCATATCATACTGGATCATCATTCATTGAGTTTAAGTGAGGTCATCCTGGAGGCAACAAGCAACAGTTTTGTTTCTCCAGCAATAGTTCATTGGTTTCTAGATTAATTGTGGCCTGGTTTCAGATCTCTAAATTGCTGCCCTCGTGTGTTTTTTGGGTTTTTTTTTCAGTGATTCACGTTCTCTAATGAAAAATGGAAGTGAAAAAAGATGGCGTTTCAGTCTCATTTTCAGGCTGGGATAATTGCAGTTGTACAAGTTATACTACACTTGTAAAATCAGACATCTTATTGTTCCTGTTTATGTGCTTTTCTGCTGGAAGTAAACGCAAAAATGAAGTCGATGGCGTTTGTTTTTTGTGTACTTTTGTACCACATAAGGCGGCACAAACACACATTTGCCAAGTTGGTATAATTAGCTGTCGGGTTAATGTCCTAGCCCACCCTCCACCCCTCTCTTCCTGCGATAAACGCAGGGCAAACATGGAGTAAGATAAACAATCACACAAGAGCAAAGAGCTTTATCAAAGAGGAGGAGAGGCAGGCAGCTTGGACGAGCTCATAGACGTATTATGGAGTCTACTCTGTTATGACGATGTCTCTTTTGGAGTTGATTCAAGAGGGCCAAGAGGTGTTGAGTGGACTGCTTCACGATGTGTCCGTGTCTATTAGCCTTTTGACCCGATGTGCACGCAGCAGGAGCCGGAGACCGACCTGGAGAACAGGTTAGTTTTTTGTGTGTGTGCTGATTGTAAAGGTTCAGGCGTATATTTTGTTTTACGTGTCATTCTCTCACAGTAACTGGACAAATCCACGTTCTGGTCTGTTATTTAAATCAATATGACAGGATGACAGGACAGGATTTCCTGTCACCGCGGGGAGGTTCCCCTCGCTATGTTTTCCCTTCATTATTCAGACATAATAGAAAAACCTCACTCCTCTAGCTTCCTGTTGATGCTACAGTATGTCTGTGGTAGTTTGGGTGTTTGACCATGGGGACCACAGAGGTGAACAAACATGAAACGCCACGCTATTTTGTATGTACTTCTCTCTCGAGATAATATTGATGCGTCTAAAATATTTTGTGCAAATTTAGGGACCTACTCGCAAAAACAATTTAAAGGGGCCAAACTAACTGTTATTCCCTGCTTCCAGTCTTTAACTGTATTTCTGTAGAGTGCAGGGGCACTCTGCAGTGTAAATCCTTGAACGCAGCTCTCTTTGGTGTCTAATCTTGGTAACTGATTACCTGATATTGCCCTTGTGAGTGGCTAATTGATAACTTAACCTCATGTCTCAATACACCGGCAGTAGAAAGGACTGTTCACTGTAGTTGAGGGTCGATGAACAGGCAGAAAAAAAACGGAAAGCCAAAGAAAGTGATCAGGAGAAGCAGATCGGTGGTTGTATCTGTCATGTCAGCCGGCCTCTGCTGTGTCCGTCGACAGGCAGCAAGGAATCATAAATGCACGCAGACTTACGGACAAGGTGAGTGTCGTCTTTAAAAATATCTTCAGGGGACCACCAGGAAGCAGCCACATTTCCACTGCTCGTACTCTGTGGAAGGAAGGGGTCATTTTAGGGTTGCAGGTTAGGTGAAATCTGTTAAAGAAGGAGCTGCATTGATTGTTAAAACCCTCACATGTTAGTCACACGGCATAATCAATATTTGCCCTCATGAACAAGTCTCTCACAGGGAACCAGACGGGTCAGATGAGTAATCTTGGCGTGTAGACATTAGAGGGGGAGGTTGATTTTGTTTTTGTTTGAGCTTTTCTATCCCTTCAGGCTCTTTATGTTGCTGATCCATATGTACTGACACCATTGATACTGAAGGTTGAGAACTTTTATAGCAAAAGCAACACAAACCATCAATAAAATGCAAACCAGCTTAGGTTTGGATGACTTTCCTGACATCTGTTCACATCCACCTGTTTTAAGAAGAAGTCGGGCTGTGATACATGCAAAACGCAAGACGACTGACTATTTAAATCCTGCATGTGGACGACAACAAAGCGTATAACTGTAGATATTTTTAGTCTCATGCTCAGCCAGATACAGGTATGCAGATTTCCACTGCAGGAGGGAGGGGCTGAGGAAAGAGGAGTGGTGTAATCACTGAAGGAACTTTGACAGGTGTGTGTGTGTGCATGAGAGCGGCAGACAGACAGACACACGAGGCATGCAGGATGAGGCGGATGATGCTCGCCTCTGTACCTGTGGAGGCGGTAAGGGAGGAAGAGGAGCGCAGGATGAAGGAGCGCAAGGGGAAACGGGAACGTGGAGGAGAGAGGTTTGTCTCCATCTCACTAACGGAGATGGAGCGCTACTACAGATACAGCCAGTGCTGTCAACAGCTGCAGAGTGAGTTTTGCAAGGATGTGTGTGTGTGTGTGTCATTGAGTTTTAACTGGTGTGTGTGTGTGTGTGAGGTGTGTCAGTGCATGTAAAGGCTCACGTTGAGTCAGTGCTGGGATGGAAATCATGGCTGTTTGTTTTGACTATGAAACGCTGTATAATCTCTGTTTATTTGTGCAGTGATTAAATGCATTAGTTAAATTGGGACATCACTGTGAGTAATGAACGTGCCATGCAAATGTTGTTTCTTCATTTAGTTGTGGCTGTTTGCAATATGATGATCACATATATTCCATTCTACCAGCCTCCGTTCTTTCAAATATATTTGGAGAAGTTTTTTTTTTGTCTTTTTGAAAAGCTGAAATCTAGATACCAGAGATTTGTGTTAAATTTCTGAGCCTGTTATTCAATTATTCAAAGTCCTCCATAGACAAACTTGAACCATTAAGAATTAATTCTAGTCAAATTGAAAAAGGGGTCTCTACAGTTGTGTCTGAAAATACATCTGTCCTTTCACATTAGAAAAATATTACTAAAATCTGGATAAAATATTGTTTTTTAACTGTTTGATATTTTGGAGAATAAAAAAGATTTAACAGTTTATTCCTGAATCACTTTTTAGACCATTGATGCATTTACTTTACTCCTTTATCGAAAGAAAAAAAAAAGTGATTGAAATGATTTTTCATTTGTTTGGTAGTAAAACAAACATTAAAAACAATCCAAATCAATCAATCTAATGTTTCATGCATGAATGGGATGGCTACATTGCATTCTGTCTTCAAGGCATTTTGACAAGCTCCTCTTCTATCTCCTAAAGTTAATTTTTTCCTTCTTAGGGGTTTTTGTTGCTTACAGTATTGCACTCTCTCAACTGTGCACAGCTGTTTGATTCACATCTGTGCCAGTCAAGTGTGTCAGGTAACTCTTCATCCATGCAACCAGGAGTCAGATATTACGTGAAGTGTGGATGTAAAGCTGCACAAGACAACATTCTGCCTCTGATAAATGCCTCCTGTAGCCCATCAAAGGAGGAGACCAAAGTACATGTGGGAAAAGAGTAATATAGTATACTGCTACATCCTTATTTACTCAAGGCGGTTCAATAAAAAGGTGGCATAGTTTACTGACAGCGTGTGTGTGCATGTGTGTACCTGACAGAGAAAGGAGGAGAGGTGTGCGCATCAGCAAACGATAGCCGAGTATTTGTGCACCATTGATCACACACTCCTGGGAGTCTGTCACGTGTGCGCTTGATGATTTTTCGATTTCACCGCCTGTCACTGATGGTTCAGGTCTATTCTGGGCCGTTTCTCCTTCGGGCTTTGGTCTATATTTAGAGCTGATACCTGTATTTTTAGTAAGAGCTATTCTAGAAAGGCTGCGTCATGGAGACAGGTGCAGTGTCTTTGCTCTTGATTTTATTTTCCTCCGTGCTGTTGCTCATACCCCTGTATCTTAAACACAACACAACATGAGCCACAAATCTTTGCACGTAAACTGTTAATTAAAAATCAAATGCAGAGTTTTGGAGAATTGATACAATATCACAAACAAAAATATTGCAATACGTAAGTGTAGTGCTGCTTTTTTTCCCCCACTCATACTGTTAAAGTTCAGTAATTGATCACAAAGTATTTGCATTATAATTGTCAGCTGTTGTCGTTGTGACTTCCTGTGGTGTTTCCCTGCGCGATGGTCCACCGTGACAGTTTTTCCCCTGTGTGGCGAAACTTCCTCTTTCATGAGCAATCACATGATTTCGCGACATGTCTTTCCCACGATTTATTTGACACCTGATGACCTTTCAGTTCCAGGTAATCACCTGAGCTGTCGGTGTGAGTGACCCTGACAAAGTCTAGTATTTCCCCTGGGAGGTTGCAGTGGTTCATCTATGGGGTTTTTTTGTTCCCAGAATGCAGTGGGTTACCAATTAAATGAGCAGAATTTACCTTATAGCCAAAAGAGTTTGATCCTGTCATGATGTCCGTTAGCACCACTTTAAACCACATGCTTTATTGGGCCTTTTCTGCCCTATTGGTTAGTTGACAATAGAGAGTTGAAAGGAAATGAGGGGGGAGAGAGATGGGCTAACCCTCTGTGCCCTTCAGCTATTAGCAACAGTTGACATGATACAATTTGATCATATCATAGTGCAAAGTGACTTTTCAGCCAACTTTATTGGAGGGTTGTGCCGGATTTGAGCCTCGGTTATAGTCTGCACCATATACTCCTTAGACATACATTTATCAGCTGTTTTAGTGCAGGTCTGTGATGTCATCTCAGCATCCTGGAAGTGTTGAATTAGTTTTATTGGGTTTTACACGCGGGTGACAGATGTCTGTTTACAAGGTCTTGGTGCTCAGCCATAATCATCATCACCTGGAGGATGAGGGCTGCATCTTATAAAACAATAAAAAAAACTTTTGGGTTAGCACTCTGCGAACTTGAATATGGATAAAATGGTTTAATCGTGCAGCTCTTCTAGATTTTCCAAATGTTATTTGACAGAATGGAAGAAATTCTGATAGGGAAATGAGTCATTTTGTTGGGGGTTGTGATGCTCCAAAAAAATTATCCACCGTTTTATAGCGGCTTCCTTTACAATGTAAGCGCATGGGAAAAAGTCTTTGTGGTTCCCTGTGCATCACGTGGTATTGTAGTGGTTTGGTTACCATGTCTAAAATGGGAGTTTCTTTTATTTTCCTTTGTCGAAATACATACATTTAAAAACTTAAGCACAAGTTTTCCACGTGATTTCTCTATTTATGTACAACTGTGTTCTTATTGATTTACTTAAATGATCTGAGAGGCTACTTTCAGTCATTTTTAATGTTTTCCATGCACACAGTAATGTCACTGCAGCAAATATCGTCGTGGTACATTTAAGCAGCAAAACTCAAAGCTGTAGTTATAAACTGGACTCTGGAAATAGTCCAGAGGAAACAGAATTAAACTTTTAGCTTCTGATATAAACACTTCTGTGTATATGACCCCTATTTCACCCACCCTCTCATCCATGCTATCAATGTGAAAGTACAGATATTACTTTAATCGCAGGAAATTCTCACTGAAGCTTCAAAGTCCTATAAAAGTATTTGGGACAGCCCTACAGCAAATGTATCCATCTTCTTGTACAAGAGGTCCCTACATACCTGCAGCATTTTTAATAATTAAATGCTTAACTCGCACCCAATGTGCATTTTGGCTGGTAAAAAAACATTCTTGGCTGTTGGATTTCTCGGGGTATAAATCCTGATTGAACCCTTGCATGTATGTAGCTGACAAACAAAGTACACAGGGATCACTTCCACCTGGACAAGATGGGAAAAACCCTTCAAAAAGTACTGAAATGGAAACTTCTCACTCCGCGAATGTCATTACATCACATTATACCAAACATTACTGGTGAACGCAGATTACGTAGTCACTGAAAGTCACGCTCTGCAGTCAATTAGCAGTTTTTAGCTACATAAAGACCTTTAGCCTGGTCATGTCAGGTCAGATGAGCACTGTGTTTAGCAGAGTTCCTGCCTCTTTCATCAGTAATGCAGCTGGTTAGTAAGTAGTAACATTGAGAGGCAGATCGGATGAAGATGCGTTGATACAGACTTGATTGTCCACTTGTTCGCACCTTGTTTTGCTCTACTATTCATCCTCTACTGCTCGTTTCGGCCCACGAGTCACTTCTCAATTGGTGTCTTCCTGTTTATGCTCCATCCGGCTAATAGTGTTTGATCCCGGAGGGGAAGGAGTCAATAGTGTTTCGTCTTTGCCGACACAGACGCCGGAGGGGGGAAAGTCTCGAATACATAGTTCAGCTGGGAGTTATTCTAGCTGTAGTCTGCACCACATCCCACACATGCAGGCAGGTCTGCTTTACATCCCGTAGACACACACTGAAGTCTGCTCTGCATCCCACAGATGCACATTCGCACGTCATGAAATATTTTTAAGTCAAAGGTGATTTCAGAGGCCTCGCATGTGTCATATTGCCGGGTGTGTTAACTCAAACCTATGTTTCTTCCTCCCTTCTTCTTCATGTCAATTTAAGTTCTTCTTCAATTTAAGTTGAATAATTGAAGTCCTGAAAATGACCTGAAGTCAGTTTAATTCGAGCCGCTCTATTGTGCTGACTTTCACAAGAGTAGTTTGAAGCTTACATCTTAATAAAGCTCATTATGTGGCCGGGTGTTTCTGTAAACAAATTAATTTCATTACCTGGATCAGGAGTAGATTGAAAGCTTGAATTGAACTGAGGTCAGATCATTAGAAGTGAAAAGTCCTAACATAAAAATAACTGGAAAAAAGTTTTAAAAGCTTGCCATTTAGTTCTAATAACTGTTTCTGTTTTAATTTAATCAAGAAAGACTTAAATTAGTATTGAATTGGTAATTGAAAGTGTGAAATAATAGTACGCACTGAAATCATTTTTTTATTTTTCAGTGGAACTTTTTCCAGTGCCAAATATTTGTTTCTAGTTGTCTGCTTATACAAATTGTCAAATACAAACGTTTCCTTTTTCAGTTTGGGTTTTGTTTTTAAGGCCATGTTTTATTTTTGGTGCCAAAATTCACTGTGACTGCTCTCAAACTGCAATCAAACAGTGAGTACAATGTTATAATTACCAACAGGAACAATGGCCAAAACTACAAATATAAAGGGTGCAATGTGTGTAAACACAGCACACGTCATACAGACACGATAAGTAGTCGAGGTTCAGTACAGAGCGTGTGTCGATCTGGGCGGTTAATGCAATAAAACTGCTGCTGTCCTCAAAGAGTAACAAACTGGAATTATTTAATATTCCAAAGCAATTATTAGTAGGCGAACTGTAAATCGGCCACCAGTGGGTGAAACTGGTTGCTGTCAGAGCCGTTGGAGGATAAATCAGCAGAGACAGGAAATAAACCATTATAAAAAACTCTGCCTTTTCCTGTCTCGCAGCCAACATGCTTTATCATCTAAATCTGACATTAGGTATACACACACACACACACACACACACACCGCTGTAACGGCCCTCCATTGTTACATTCAGACCTTTTTAAATCCTGCTGGCTCAACCTCTCTTGAATCTCTGTGTATTGATAATCTTGTCTCAGACTAGACTGAGAGATTTATCTTTCATTTAGCCTTAATCTAATTCTTAATCTCACACATCAATTTTCTTTTTCATCTCCACGTGCCTAATGTCAATCATTCTATAGATTTTACCACTGTTATCCCATGAAATTATTATATTTTAGTCCATATTTTAATGAATCTTGACCCCCCCCTCCGATGATGGAAGCATTTCTATTTTTGTTCATAGAAACACCCAGGATTAAACATGTGTCCTATTTGACTTTATCTTAAAATCCCATTGGTGACTGGATGAATGGACTCATCTTCATTCTGACTTACTGTAGGAAGTTGTTGATGGGCACTTAATTTATCTGGGCTGGCAATTAATCATCTTTACAAGTAAAACCGCTGTTGTACTTCAGTGAGATTGTAAAGATGGCTTGATAGGAATTCAAGAGACCAGATGGAGTAAGGGGTTTCCTGTGCATGTGTTGTTGTGTGGGTTTGTCCATACATGTGAGCATGGATTATCCCCTTTGTGCTGGTCAGCAGTCTCATAGAAGTGTTCTGAAGATGAGTCTTATTCTCCTTGATCAGCCTCTTTCTTTGGTGTCTAACTCTCAAAAAAAAAGTGAGGCAGATGGCTATTGACTGTTTTAAACACACACTTCTAGCACAATTTAAGAGCATACGTGCATTGAGGTTTTATGGACTCAAATTGTTCTATTTGCAAAGAGGACGAGAGGGGAAAAGGACGAAAAGGGGTACATGGGAACTGTGCACTTTAAGGACCACTCCAGCAATTTTAGTGTTGTTCTTGCATAAAGTGGAGGCCCCTGTGAAGGGCAGGCCATATAAAAGAAAGCTGCAAAAATGCTGGAGCCTACACTTCCCACAATGCAATTCATTTGTTAGACCCAACCATTAAAGATGGACGACGTGAGAGCTCCTCAAAAGTGAAGCCAAGACATCTTGATCGCCCCTTGGTGGTGGGCTGAAGTACAGGTCAAAAAACCCTCCTCCTCAATGATATCAAGTAGGACATGGGCCAAACTAAAAACTCAAAGTACACGTTAAATACATTTTTCCCAAAGATAGTTTCTGTCATTTTAGGTAGTTATTATCACGCTGATGTATATACTGATGTTTCTGATCAGTTTGGTTTTACTTAGTTATTTGATGCTATAAAAACGGGGTGAAATGTCATGATTGACAGCTGAGCCCTGCTCGTGATTGAGCAGGCTGGTGTATGGGGCGGGAACTCGATACTGCAGTGTGTCAGTGTTTTTGACATATACCAATCAACAGTTAATTGAGAGATGTTAATTGACATTGCACTGACACATGTTTGTGCAGGACAAGAGGATACAATTTCATAGTGTCATCATAGCCAGCAGGATTCATAGATCCCACAGATACCTCCATTTGTTTAGGTGAAAGACCAGAATGAGCAATTTTAGTAAATAAGGACTTTTTCAACATTTCACTTCTATTTTGCTCTTGCAGTCTTTCCAGTTTTACTGCTTTTTTTTATTGGAAAGCATTATTAGGTTTCTGCATCAGCTGACATACACAGGATTATGTGAAGCAATAGAATGACAGTTTAAAAATATATATATATTTTTTTGTTTTCCTCACCATTGCTGTATTTTATGAATTGAGCTCCTGAGGGTCCATTCCATTTTCACCAGTCCAACTTGTCACTGCTTCTGTGTGTGGCATGCTGGGTCGCCCTGCTGCCTTTGCTGGCATTGTGTGTGTTTTGTGTCTGTGGGAAAAGACGAGGAAAACAAGCAAGAGAAAGAGGCCTCCGGTCCCTCTGGAGCAAACATGAGTATTTGGATTGTGGACTGCACACACATAGATCTTGTTTACTTTACATTAGTCTAATTTTTAGCATAACTTTTGTTTCACATCTCTGCAAATAATAAAGTTAGCTGCAAACAGTCAAACGACAAGCAATAAGCAAAGATGAACTTAGGTCAAATGTGACTTCATTAAAAAGGCTACGAACATTATTGTGGAACATTATTTGTAATATGCATTGAGCCTAATGTCTGGAAAAACACATTCACAACCCCCCCAAAAAATGTCCTCATGACGAAAAAACTGTAAATGATTGATACATTAATATCACATTTTATTTTAGATATTTAAAAAATAAAATATTGAATAAAATATTGATATTATGTTCAAAAAAGATCATTTTTTTATCATGATAATATTGTTATTGTGAATTAAGCGTGTAGTGAAAATCTTATATTGTGATCCTAATATCAATGAATAAATAATCCCTTCCATTACTGCCAGGATCAGGATGTAAACTTTATACAATAGTGCTATAAATAAATTTTTAATTTAACTACTTGAAGTTTCTAATTATTGAACAGAAACAACTAATTTTAAACCCAAAAGAAGGGTTTATTTTGTATTGTGAAGCTGCGCTCTCTTGTGCATATTTGCCTCTATGTTCTCGCAATAACTTTGTTTTTCATTCTGTTTAAAAGACATCCATCAAAAAAAAAAAAAAAGTAACCAGATCTAAAACAGATTAGTATCGGCCAAGACATCCTTTTCCTGTCAGCTAATTTCCACCATATTTCATCCTGACTGATGTACAAAACAAAGAAATGCATTCAGGCAATAATCGAGTTTGTCTGATAAATGTAATCGAACCACACTGGAAACAGATGATCAGTAATCATTATGCCACTGCAGATGGCTGTAACCAAAGTTTTTTTAGAGACATTCTATCACATCCAGTTTTTCACTCCATCAGTGAAAACAGTGTGAAATGTGAAACTGGGGGAGGATCATCTGAAACTCCGCCTGCTGGCTGGCACAAATGAGGAGGGGGGAGGTGTGTGTATGTGTATGTGTGTGTGTGTGTATGTGTGTCTGCTTTGCAGTGACAGCTCAGTAAGCTGCTGAAGTGCTCGGCTGCGGGAGAATGGACTGCCTGAACTTCCACCGTGATGTACTCTGACAGAATATGTGGCCCTGTGTGAATGTGCTTTAACAACGCGCGTGTGTGTGTGTGTGTGCGCCTATGTATGAGGGGGCATACATGTACCGGCAACACAATGGCTCTAAACCGGGTGTCTCAACTCTGCCACGATATCACCAGGCTGTGGCTGCAGCTAAAGATGATGACAGGTAGAGTGTGTGTGTGTGTGTGTGTGTGTGTGTGTGTGTGTGTGTGTGTGTGTGTGTGTGTGTGTGTGTGTGTGTGT
>JBBPCS010020690.1:0-88734 GCA_037974645.1 Hollardia meadi
TCTCTCTCTCTCTCTCTCTCTCTCTCTCTCTCTCTCTCTCTCTCTCTCTCTCTCTCTCTCTCAACCCAACTGGTCAAAACAGATGGCCGCCCACCTAGCGCTGGGGTCTGCTCCGAGGTTTCTGCCCTCTAAAAGGCAGTTTTTCCTCACCGCTGTCGTCATGTGCTTGCTCATGGGGGAATGTTGGGCCTTTGTACATTGATTTGACTTGACAATGTTTTCATGTCATTCGTATATCGATGGTTTGTGCCTAAACGTAAGCAAAGTAACCTTGTGCGTGAGGTTAAGACCCGTGGGGCGCGACCCTTTGCACGTCGGCTAGAGACGCTAAAGGGAAGACTTAGCGCGTCGGCCACGGATGCCAAAGGGTACCTCGGGCGTCTGGATAAGAAGCGAAGGGCACGTGACAAAGCGTCGGTATGTGACGAGCTGAGATGAGAACGGGCAGCTCACCTCGCTGATATCTCTGACGCTTGGTCGATGTGTACCAATGATGTTCAGGGCAGTTTGAATCACTCGCTGCAGAGCCTGCCTCTCCTGAGCCGTGTACGAGTGATGTTTCCAGTCAGGATGTTTTCTATTATTCCCCTGTAGAAGTTAAAAAGACATGTGTGATGACCATTTTCTCAAAAACTGTATAACTCCTTAAACCTGTCTCCTCCTACATTTTTTGCTCAATTGACACCAAACTTCCTACGTAGCATCTTCAGACTGTCTTCCACAAACGATCCAGCCAGAAAAAAAAATGTTGTTTGTTTATCTGGCCGATGACGGTGGTGTCGTCAACGTACTTTACAACATGGAGAATTTATTCTGTTTAGGTTCAGTGTTTCAATTAATTATTGAAGTTAAACAAATTCAAATCATATGATTCATCCAGTTTCTAGGGACTCATATTTCTGCCCATAGATTTCTGCATTGATTCCGATAGAGTCTATTACAGAAAGTGCAGCTTAAGACACCTGAGCACCGCTGGATCGCTGCTTGGGTTCGACTTCAAAAGTCACTTGTCTCATTGGAAATGTAGATTCTGTAAGAATGTTTATCTTAATCTTTGAAAAAAAAAAAAAAGCCATGACATGACTTCCTTACCACCTTACGCTCACTGTTCTCTGCTCCGCTGTCTCTCTTTTATTCTGCTTTGAATTACTGCAGTGTGAGAGGGCAATTTATTGGTCATTAGTTGCGATCTTGGCAGGTCTCACACCTCTTAAACCTGGGCGGCCCTCTCCCTACCTGAGTGTCAAAGTCAAACCCAGGAGCTTGTCTGAGCAGACATCATAGCTTCTCTATTTCAATCATTTCAAATATATTTCAGTCAAATAAATTCAAAACAAGAAAAAAAGAATTCTGTGTCAGCGGCATAAATGTGTTCGTAGTGCTCGTGTGCAGACAAAAATTGCTCCTTTTAGTAATGTAATGAGTGCAATACATTAATTTATCGTATACTACTGCAATAGAGCACTGTTATATTACCAGACAAGTTGTGACATCAATTTTTGTGACAGACTGCAGCAAATTTTCAAGTCTTTTACCGCCACCTTTATCAAATATCATAGTTTAGCATCACCATCTGTACAATTTTGCTGAATTTGGTCATCATGATATATTACATGTCATTAAATACTGTCTTATGGTGGTGTTTTACTTATGGCTACAAGGTGGGGCTATTGTTCCCATGCTTAAATATGTCATGCACATGCTCATGGAGAACTTGTGTACCAACTTTCATTTTATTAAACTGTAGAAATATCATGTTTTAATGCTCCTGTAGTGCTCACTGTGGGTAGACTGAACACTGTACATACAGCTATTTACACACTTGTGCAATGTGGCTGTATTTACAACATTCCCAAATTTGGTTGCAATCCAATTTGGCATTGAAGGTGTATGGCAAAATAAATGCGTCAGGCCTAGGCATCCAAAAGTTTGGTAACAAATTGTAGGCAAACGATAAATGATACCCAAAGTTTTGTTCGGGGTTATCAAAATATGGTATGTATCAAGTTTGGTAAATTACATGAAATATGGGCCAAAAGAAGCAAACAAACAAAAAAAAATTTTTTTAAACCAAAATCTTGGCTTTGTGGTTTAAAATGTAAAAAATAGATAAATAGATAAAGTTAAACATGTAATAACTGACCACATAGTGGTGATATTGGCACATGTTTCAGATGGGGCACAAGATTATAAAGTATGAACACTCTAACTTTTAACTGTCAAATATTTACCTTTTCTGTTTAATTTAAAATCTATTTCAGATGTACTTTTAAAAAGTGTTGATGTCATTAAGTTCAACTCCTGTTCACTAAAAAATAAATATATTAAATCTGCAATACCTGTGTATTGTAAATTGTATATCGGTGTACTTTTAAAAATAAACTAAGTAGTACATTTTTATAGTCCTAATTTAGTGTACTTATTGAAATTGTCCTTATTTTCAAATCCTTTGTGATATGCTGTATTGAAGTATACTGAAACGTCACTTCATCGGAAGTTTATTTAAGTATATTTACAAACAGCACACCTCAATGTTGGTTCATTTTAAGCTGTACTTCAGTGTAAAAGTACACAAAATGGCAAATACTTATATTGGTAATTTAGTGTACTTATGAAATTAATTGTGCTATAAGGGTCATATACTTACTTGAAAAGTACTTAATTATTATTATTACGTTGTACATTAGTTCACTTCAAATACATGTACTTAATCTTAAACTTAACTTGTAGTGTTTTAGCGTATGCATAATAAGTGTACTTTATTTGCGTGCTTGGATATGATGGATGATGACTTCAAAGAGGTGCTTTAAAAGTCCAAAGACACTCTTGATGGTTTCACTTAATGTATGTCAGGTTCTGCACAGTTCCACTCTTTAACATTATAGTACAGCTACTGTGTAGGTCACAAATCAATCTACAAGGTTTTTTTTGTTTTGGTTTTTTTTACATTAGAAATGTTATCTGGTACCACTCATTACAGTTATTGACCTCAACTCCCTGTTAGTGACAAATCTCAGGTCTGGTTGGCAGGTTCTCTTGAAAGGTTCCCTGATGCCCTGTCAAATAAGCCTCGTATATACAGGAAATACATACACATATATAAACTCTATAAACTCTTCATATGTTTAAAAATTTGCATTTGTAACTAAAGCTGTAAAATGTAAATGTAGTCAAGTAAAAGGTACAATATAAACCTCTGACATACTTGAGTAAATGTACCCAGTTGCAGCACTGGCCAGAGTACAGAGCATTCATTACAATGAAACTGTGGATTTATGGACATTCGGCATTTTAAATGATTTTAAATAGAAGTCTTGGACATTATAAGTACTAACAAAATAATAGTGTTTCAATGCTTTATTTGAATGTGTTTCCTCTTTTCAAAATTTACAGTAGCTTGACGTGAATCTAAATAAAGCCGATAATGTCAAACATGAAAATGAAAAACACAGATTACAGATGAAAAATACTCAAAATAAATATTTAAGGGTAAATTTTAAGAGGCAAGTCAAAGGGAGAGTACTGTTTCTCGAGCCCAGTGGTGCTGATGGCAAAACTTCAGTCCCCTTAAGTCTTTATCCTGGATTTGTGAATAGAAAATGTTTCCTGTTTGTGGCTCTTAAGCCGTCAGACAGACAGATATAACCCTGTGAACTAACAGAACAAACAACGCTAAACTAACTGCATGGAAACATCACCACTCCTGGTGGTTTACTCACTTTCATGCTTTTACCTGAAATAAAAGGAGACGGGATCGTTCTACAACACCCATGGGTCTGCGACACCCATCGAGCACACTCGATCAGGAAATGAGACTCATGTAAAGATATACAAATTATCCGACAAGACTGGTAACTAACAGCACCCCCTACCCCCAGAACACACACACACACACACACACATCTTGCAGTAAATCATGAGACCACCCGGGTCAGGGCAGACCACCAGACCGTGTTTTTGATCAGCAGGTCTGGGAACGTGCATAAAACCTGGTAACACACACATGTGCATAGCTATAACACTGTCACATACACGGCTACACACAGAAACACACATGGACAATAATGGAGCCCTGGGTTTTATGTTTTATGTCCAGCTGTGTGTGTGTGTGTGTGTGTGTGTGCGCGTGTGTGTGTGCCTAACACCATTAGGGCTGTGTGTGACATGATGAGAACTAATGGACTGACTGATAGAGGCACACACACACACACACTGGGGGAGTTAGTCGGTGGATGAGGATTAACATGGGGGCCAGATGAAAACATTTCCAGGACTAATTAATCAGAGTACAGTTGATACAAACTGCAGGCCAGTGTTGAGATAGGTACTTTTTGCAGTGAAGCAAATGATGAGAAATCGGATCAAAGTCTATTTCAAAGAAGTCTAACACGCGATAGGATAGTATTAAAGTAGTTTATTCGGAATGGCTTGAAGATTTGGAGTGGATGGGATGAGGGGTAAATGGATCGAACGGAATCGTAGTGTGGATGATGCGTCAAGGAACCCGGGGTTGAGACTCAGGGTGGGGCACATCTCGGAGAGCTAAGAGCTTCATCATCCCCCAGAGTTCCTATAATGGAGAAGAAGAATTATTTAGATAGAAGTATCAACCCTAGCACATACAGTATGCCTTTGATGGTGGAAAGAGATGGAGCACTTGTTATAACCTACTTGAGCACATGCATCACGTGCAAACTCCATGCGGAGATGACCCGGGACAGCTGGGGTTCTGATCCGTAAACCCTTTAAAACTGCCTGCCTGTGTCTGTGTCTGCTTTTGGGTCCTCAGATCATTGAAAATCGTAACCACGGTGGACCCAGCAGACAGATTCCCTCCGTCAGGAATCAGCTACCCAAGGGGTTCTGGCCAGCATGACGAGGTCCTCTGAGAAGTCATTGAGACGCATCGAGGACTCATCACCAGTGTTTCCCAGCTCAGGCGACCGATTCAGTTTCCACTCACCTCTCAGCCACTCCTGAGACTGCTATTATTATTAACATTAATAATGTTTCTATAGCAGGTCTGCTCCGAGGTTTCTGCCTTTTCCTCACCACTGTCACCAAGTGCTTGCTCATGGGGGGATGTTGGGTCTCTGTAGATCAAAGAGTATGAAACAGACCTGCTCTACATGTAAAGTGACGTAAGATAACTTATTGTTGTGAATTGGCGCTATAGTGAGTTTTTAGTAGAGAGTGTATTACATTATATTTAAATATATATCTGAACATATATTGGAAGCAGAAGCATTTTTTTTCTAGTAGTCCCAGACACTCTTAACCTTGTGATGTGGGAATAGAACTGATAACACACAGACACACACACACACACACACACACACACACACAGAGGAATACACACCCCTTCCTGCTCCTTGTGCATTTACATTCCGTTGCTGACACCGGATCACTCTATAAGTTTCTAGCTTGGGAACATCTAAAGTTGAATGAATATGAGGATAAAATGTTCTGATTTTTGTTTCATTTCATATTTAGGCTCCACACAAGTAAAGTCAATATTTATTTAAAAAAATATTGAATTCAAAATTTATATTTTATTCTATCAGATTTCCAAACGTACGTACATATGAACTTATGCACTGTTCACTTCCAACCAAGCTGATGAATTCTATTAGTTTTCTGTTTTCTTCTCTCTGCTCTTTTTCATTTCTATTACGTCATTTTATTCTCCATCAAACTGTTACTTTTTTTTATATACGATGACATACGAATGATTAGCACGTTTGGAATTATATATATATATTTATTTATTTTTTTTAACAAAGTTTCGAATTCCATCCCACAATGCTTCGCATGTCACGTCACTATGTCGTCACTTTTCAAGATGGCGGTGTAAATCTTTGTGCGTGGCAGTGTCTCGGGCAGTATTGGCAGCAGAGAGACTGTGGGGAGAGCTAAAGGTATATGTTTGCTCTGTTTGCTCGGTCTGTCTGTAGCGTTACAGTTGTTGTTGTTGTTGTTGTTGTTAGTAAAGCTGTCAGTTGTGTAACCGTGTAAATGTACCGGGTTCTTCCGGTTATGTGTTTAACGGTAGCTTAGTTGTGTGATGCTAGGCCGCTGGATGTTTTGTTGTGTTAACTGAATGAATGGATCGTTTTACCGCGTGATCGAACAAAAGCAATAACTCCTAACATTTACATGTTGGATCGAACCTGTTTTTTTTGTCCTCTCGTGTTGAAAACTAAGCGGTTTAAACCACATCGGAGACTCCAATCTCTAGTCTTTTCACATTAGCTGCTCCTACAACGTCATTTAAAAAAAAAAATAAAAATAAAAGTTGTGACGCTGTGCAAAACGTAAACAAAAACACAACGCAGTCATCTGCAAACGAACTGATTTTTTTAATTTGCGGTTCAGTCTGGTTCATTTATTCATCCCACTGACAGTGAACACAGCAGTGGTGCGTTGATTATTTATTATACATCTGGCTTATTGCAGATGTATCTGTATTAATGTGTTGGCCAATAAAAGGATGGAGAAATTGCGAGCGTGGACACAGACAGGGACACTTGGACACTTTGATTTCTTTACATCGTGTTTACTTTGTGTTATTTGTTATGTGTTATTTGTATTTATAGGCAGATGATCTGATGACACTGTTTTTCCTCCACTGTTTTTTAAATCTGACAAATTCAACTCCCTTCAAAAGTATTTATCATGTCAGAATCATCTCTGCTTATAGTGTCAAATGGATAAAATCAAAAATGCTTATTTTTGTGTGTGTGTGTGCAGAATTTTTGAGGTATCGGTCAAGTCAGTGTTATTTATATAGCACCAATTCACAACAAAAGTTTTCTCATGACGCTTAATTTACACAGGCCCAACATTCCCCCATGAGCAAGCACTTGGCGACAGTGCTGAGGAAAAACTGCATAGCCACTACAATAATAACAGCTATAGAAATATTACTGCTACTAATAAAAGTAGTAGCTTTATTAACAATTATTATAAAATAACCATAATAATGATAGAGATAAGACTAATAATAGTAATAGCAGCAGTGGGCATCAAGCAGGTTTCATGGGAGACCTGTGAGACGAGAAAGCTCAAAGACTCTGGGGAAGATGTCAAGTTAGTAACATGCATTAAGATGAAAGATGGATGTTTATAGGAGAGGGAGAGGAGGAGAGACGAGCTCAGTGCATCATGGGAAGTCCCTCGGCAGTCTAAGCATATAGCAGCATAACTAGGGACCAGCCTGAGCCAGCCCTAACTATAAGCTTTATCAAAAAGGAAAGTTACAAATGAGGCTGCTCAATGAGGATGAGGAAGGTACGGTGCAGGTCACAGAGGTGTTGGACTGCTGTGGCATTCTCCAGCCAATCTTTAGTTATGTCAATGATCGGGCAAGTGAAAAATAAATGTGACATCTTGAGTAAAGTCATCTGAAAATAAACTGCATACTGTCTCACCACCAATAGTTAAACAGGACCGATGAGAAAAATCGGACATACTGAACACTATAGAAGTTAACTGAGGGGGGTCAACAATGTCGTATATGACGCAACAGCTGGCCACTTCTTTTTAACCCAGGTGGTCATTGTGTGTTCTAGTGGAAAACACTGCAGCCGCCAAAGAGGCTGAAATGCTTCGAGGAGATGCACAGAATTAAGGTAAAGAAGAACTTTATTTTATGTCCTATTGTGATTCAAAGATGTGTACATGAGCAAGAATGTAGCACAACATGGAAGTTAAAGCAGTGCTCTATTAATTTAAATGTGAAAGTTCAATAAAAATATCTTGTTCCTATAATTAGTTAATAATTGTGATAAATAATCTTGATCAAAATAATCTGGATTATCATTTTGGTCATAATCATGATTTATTGTTGTGCTGCTGCCTTTTTTTTTGGGAGGAGAGGAATTATACGTCTCAACCGTTCAATAATGATATTTATTTTTAATGTGTTTTTGAAAAAACGAAACAGAATCATCCTTGTTTAGTTCAAAAGCACCACAAAATGAAGCCTCCAAAGATGACCATACAGTTGAAACTGTTATTGTTGTTTTAGTGGGAGTTTTTGCTCTTACCGGTTTGTTTGTTTTTTGATGATTTCAGAGCTGAAACGTGCCGACAAGAAGAAAAGCATCTGGAGGACATTAACTTTCACTGTTAAGCCAATGACATGAGTTCTTCAGAAGAGGTGAGATCAGGCTCCAGAATTAACTTTTTGGTCGATCTTGAAATGGCTGGTAAAATGAAAAAAAATTACCACCACTGTCCGTCCATCTGTCCCATTCTTGTGAACGTGATATCTTTTTACCTTGAAGATTACATGGCTTAAAATTCTGTTGCACTGTGCTGAAATTCTGGTACTGGGAAGACGCTGATAGACTTCAAAATGATTACTATATGTCGGTAACCCTTCCTTTTACAGTCCCCTCAGTACTAAGTATTGACCGGTAAATATGTGGTAACTTGTAGTATATTACTGGGTAATTACCACTGCTAATAAATAGGTAATTACAGAGAAACTACAGCTGAAATACTAACCTCCTCTATTACCCATCAATACAACTGAATCCCATGTAGTTGTGACTGATTTATGTTAGTAATTGTTCATGTTGAAGTCTTGTGTGTTTCCCTTTTCCATGCAGTTAAATGGTAATAGGTGTGTATTTGCGTGAAAATACAAGAAAATGTGTTATTTCAGATAAAAACGCTATTCGAGCAGTAGGACCTACTGTTCTGCTTCAGAGCACCAATAGATCCCTTCAGCTCTCTCATGGACAGTCATGTTATTTTACCTCTCACAGTCGTAGACAAAGACACAAATGTGCCAACTTTTAAAACTGTGATTTCTGTCATTTTTAACTGTAACCACCCAAAATGCTCATCTACATCCTCAGTAAGGTTTTAGGACACTGATAATGAGGTCATTTCACCCACACAACCTACAGTTTTGGATGTTTTGAATGCTGGTGTCTTCTTGGATTGAAACGTTTATATGTCTCTCTCTCTCTCTCTCTCTCTCTCTCTCTCTCTCTCTGATTAGCCAATTAAACCTCATTAAGGTTGTTCCTGTTCTGATCGGTGGATTGAAATTAAGTTATTTTTGGCACTTAGCCATCGTCCTTAATAGCTTTCAGCTGTTTAAGGTTTAATTCGCAATTCACACCACTACTACTACTATGATTGCAGCCTATACCACTGCTGTACTCTTACAGAAGCAAAGGATATGAAGACTTCTTACATCACTTGCCTAATTGTTTACCAGATTTTTGTGACCAAAACTTCTCACAGGGAGCACTTTTTTTTTTTGCAGAATGACTACTTTTACTTTAATAATTAAAGTAAATGTAGCCAATAATTCCTACATACTTTTAAGTAAGGTTTTGAATACTTCTTCCACCACTCATGAGCTTGGGTTTTGAAAAATGCCCAGCTTGCTGAGCCTTATCATCTGGTGGGTTTCAAGATAACTTCAACTGCCTTGCGACAGAAAATTTAGGGATGCACGGTATGTATTTTTTTCATACAGATAAGGTAACCGATTATTTCATATTTTTTTGTGTTCATAACCTGTAGTTCCTGCACAGCTGAGGGCAAGAAAGGCTAAGATGTAGTGAGCAAAGATGGATGGTTTAATATTCCATCGCTCTAATAAGGTTTGTTTTGTTAAAACTCGTAGACTTTTCCTCTCCTCTCTGAACCCCTTGTGGAACACGTATTTTGAATTATAATCATGTTGTCGTCCTCTGGAACTGTAAAAAAAACCATCAACACCAGAGACGACATGTTTGGCTCCTAGTCTACACTGTGTGGCTCTACACAGGTCTGTGTCAGAGTGTGTAGATGCTGCGCTTGTTAATAAGTCAATGACAGCGATTGCAAAATACTAACCATGTTGCTTCTTACTATTGAAATCATTGCTGAACCAGGTGTGCGTCTCAATAAAAGGGAATTGCATTTCAAGAATGGAATTTGAACGGTGGAAACTGAATGTAAAAAGTAAATATTAACGTGAATTTATTAGTGAGAATTTAATGCAGTTTAGGAAGAAATTAATTCAAGTTCATAATATTGCACTAATTTTCAAGTTTATTGGAATTGAGTTTCATACAGATGAATTTAATATCAAATTATGATATTCATATTAGAATTTTTAATTCAATTAGTCCAGTGTAATTAGTCATTAGTCAAATAAAATGTTTTAATGCAATTGTTCAAGTTGATAAATTCAATTTCAAGTATAAACTATTCTAAACCAAGGCTAGGCACATCAGTAGACTGTAATATTAAGAGTCCAAAAACTTTTATATAATTCATTTTAATTTAAATTCTGTTTTTGTTGAAAGCACAGTGTTCCAAGACTGTATAGCTATAGTTTATTGAATGTGCTTTAATAAATGACACATTTATTACAATACATTACACAGTCATACTTTCCAGTTCTTCAAATCTGTGATTCTCCTATCAAATATACTATATAAACTATCAGGCCCTGTCTTAAAGGTGCCATCAGTCTGCACAATGCAGTTCATTGCATCGCCGGCTCTGCTCTAACCATCATTTCTCTGTCTTTCTCAGTTAAAACAGACAGACACAGACGGGAGCAGATCTCATCAGTGTCAGGAGTGTGGGAAGTCTTTCAATCGGATCTGTAGTCTAAGAAGACATGAACTCACTCACACTGCAGAGAGACTCTACCACTGCGAACAATGTGGCAGCAGTTTCAGCCAACTAAATGCATACAATCTACACTTGGATACCCACACTGAAGAAACACCTTACTGCTGTGACCAGTGCGGGAGAAATTTCACCAACCAGAGTTTATATAAAAAACACCTGCGTGGCCACACTGGACCATACCAGTGTGACCATTGTGATAAGACTTTTATTTACTTCAGTATTTACAAGATACACATGCGTGTCCACACCGGAGAGAAACCATACTGCTGTGACCAGTGTCCGAAGAGTTTTAGTTTTTTGAGTTCATACAAGCGACACCAGCTTAGCCACAGTGGAGAGAAGCCATACCAGTGTGATTTTTGTGGAAAGAGTTTCACTCAGTCGGGGCATTTCAGTCTGCATCTGCGTAATCACACTGGAGAGAAACCATATGAATGTGACCAATGTGACAAGAGCTTCAGTGACTTGAGCAGTTATCGGATACACCTGCGCGTCCACACAGGAGAGAAACCATACTGCTGTGACCAGTGTGGGAGGAGTTTCTCACAGTTGGGTAATTACAAGTCACACATGCGCATCCACACCGGAGAAAAACCATTCCAGTGTGAATTATGCGACAAAAGTTTCTCCATTTCAAAAACGTACAAACAACATGTGCAATCCCACACCGGAGAGAAACCATACCAGTGTAAAGAATGTGGGAAAGGTTTTGGGCGACTAAGTAACTACATGCGCCATGTTCGCATCCACACTGGAGAGCAACCATATAGCTGTGACCAATGTGGCAAATGTTTCAACAGTTCGTACAGTTACAGCCGTCACCTGCGTGTCCACACTGGTGAGAAACCATACTGGTGCTCACAGTGTAAGAGACTGTTTACTCGATCGCAGTCCTTAAAGAAACACCGCTGTGTTGAGATAGATGAAGAGAGTTTGACTCTTTGTAACAAAGAAACAGATTTGAGCTGCTCACCAACAGAACCAACAAATGACAACCAAGAACAACCAACATAATAATTTACACTGTAACATGTCAGCCTGTACAAGGGTGTGACTCATTGATTTGTTTTAAAATTGTTTTTGGATAGCAATGGAACTCTGTATCTGGCTTTGAATAAACACACAGTATTTGTTTTTGTAGGATTCATACATTGTTGGTTTTGGTCTTTTGATTGGACTTTTTAACATCAAGAAACAATGGATATATGACCAGACTTATCTTTTACATGCAACTGTAGGACTCTGTAAGAATATGGAGCTCAGACCACTGAGTTCACAGATAAGGCAGGACATTAGGACTAAGCCCTAATGTCCCTGTTAAGGTTGAGGTTCTTTACCGTTTGTCAACCAGTCACAAGTGCCCATAACTTAAGAAAACAACAATCAGACAGTCAGGATTCTGTAGGCTCATTAAAACATCACTGAGGAACAAAGACCTGTCTACTGTTCAAAGATTAAAAGCCGGAAAAATCTAACTTTGCTTTTATGTTTATTCGAAGTTTGTTTTGGAGGAAAACATAAACAATGTTTATTTGAAAGCATATGTTATTGAAGTTAAATGTAGTGATGGATACGTGTGAAGTTACTTAGTTGTGTTTTTTGGTCTTCTGTATTAAAAATTGTATAATATACAAAATAATGGAAATGGAAATTATTCTGATGAGTTTATTTTGTCCAGCCTACTGCATGTTTAATTTATTAGCCCTGTATGTTTTTGAATAATACTATGTAGTTAACATTTGTTGTTTATAAAGGTTGTTTCAAAATGCAACTTCAACTCAAAACTGGAAACATTGAAACAAAGTGTGGATGCTGATGACAGTTCCAGGAATACATAAAAACAAATATGAAATTGGCAGAAGCTTTCCAGAGTTACAGCTAGATTGATGTCAATCAAGCATGTCTTTTATGATTTTCATTTAGCAAGTGATCAGTTAAAAGAAATCTACATATACTAACAATTAAAACAGTAAACTATGTTTATTACTGTATTGTAAACTGTATCATTAAATACTGCAGGTGATATTTTGGAGGATGAAAATTGAAGTCGCTAATATGTGAAGAATATATGAACACGCACTGTAACAAATGATTAAGATCAGAAATAAAAGTTTGAATGTGTAAATAAATTGAATACATTAATAAATCATAAATTGTCAATCAGTCTGAATCATTGACTTAAATAAAGATGGACGACGTGTCTCCATCTTGCGCATTTGGAGCCAGAGTCTGCGCAGTAGCGAACGGGCAGCGGAGCCGCGGTATCGAGTTCCCGCATATACGCTGGCTCGCCCAATCGCAAGCAGGGCTCAGCTGTCAATCATTACGTTTCAACCCCTTTTTTTATAGCATTAAATAACTAATTAAAACCAAACTGATCAGAAAAATGAACACTTGAACAAACATCAGCGTGATAAGAACTACCTAAAATGACAGAAATCATTTTGGGGAAAAATTTATTTGACGTGTACTTTGAGTTTTTAGTTTGGCCCATGTCCTACCTGATGTAATGGGGGGGGAGGGGTTTATATTGCAGCCCACCACCAGGGGGCGATTGAGATGTTTTGGCTTCACTTTTGGGGAGCTCGTGTCGTCCATCTTCATATACAGTGTTGCAAGTGTTGGGTTTATATTTTTCTTGAGTGTATATTCAGCAGTATCTGTGGCATTCAATTTTTTTTTGCAGGACCAATTAACTTCTGGATCTGATGGAACTATACATTAATACTACACAGAATCAAACTTTTGGTCTGACCCATGTCCTATGTCATAACATTAAAGGGTGGGAGTTATGACCTATACAGCAGCCCACCACCAGGGGGTGATCAAGATGGTTTGGCTTCACTCGGGGGAGCTCTCATGTCGTCCATCTCAATATACAGTCAATGGGAAACAGTTGTAAGCACCAGAGAATATTTGGATTTTAAGGTTTAATCCATCCCTCACACAATCAAACACTTTACTGTTACCAAACAAAACATGTTTCAACAAAACAACCCCACCACTATACATCCATGGCTGTTCTGTGTTTCTGCTTGTTGAAGCTGGCAACCCTACACACACACACACACACACACATTGTGTGGTCATTGTGTGCAGCTAGCACCGGGACAGGCTGCACTGAAAGCTGCAGAGGCTGAGAGGAAACCTGCTACCCGCTGCAGGTACGGCTGTCGGCAGTTGGGTGAAATCTGTTATGCATCCTCTTGCAGCTCCTGGCACCACAGTGTGGAAAACTATTTGTTTCCTTCTTATTTTATGAGTATAAAATCTGTTTTAACCTTCTGACTACCCCATAACTCCCTCAGATCTTTAATATGTTTTTGAATTAGGTTGTGCAAATTCGGGGTGACACAGCGGGGGCGGCAAGACACTTTTTACGTCTGTACGTCTAAATGTTTTTTGTTTTTTTTTGTTTTTTTACATTTGTGATTATTATTATTTATTTATTTTATAAAACCTATTTTAAAACATTGTGACCTGTTGAAAATTTGACATTTAATTACATTTTTGTACGACAGAACATTGTTTGTAATTTGAAAAGAAGAAAACTTTAAGTTGTTAATTTAAATGTCTAAATCATTAACATCTGACAACAATAACCAAAACTGTGTAAGATGATCATCTTAAGAGAATAATGATGAACATGAATAATGAATAAATGAGAAGAACTTTTTGTTACTTGTTACACTGAAACGGCTCATTTTTTCTTCTGTTTCTCACCCTCCCTCCCTCCCTCCCTCCCACATCTTTTACATGCTTAGTTCTTTCTTTCTCACACTCTCATCGTCATCCATTGCTTCACCACCTTCACTCTTTCATTTTGTGATTCTGTTTTATTCTTCATTCTCTTCATCTCATCGCTCGGCTGGATAATCATCTCAGAGAGTAAGTAAACACTTTTGATTTTTTCATTTTGATTTGTTCGGTTCTTTGCTGACGATGTTACCCTATGTTTTCCCGCTCATTTTCACTCCTTCCTTTCTTTCATCTGCTGTTTACGATACTTCCAGCAATCCATCCACTTCTTTGTATTTGCTTTCCATTATCCCTATTGATTAATTATTGTGTCTGGTCAACCGTTTGATTCTACCTTCACTCTCAGCCCTCCCCCATTCAAGAGTTTTTGAATCTCATTTTTGAATCTCTTCACCTTCTTTTTTGGCATGTAAGTGCCTGAACTGAGTGAACATAAATTAAAGCTTTTTGCTTTACTATTGTATAGACCATAAATGAGATATAAAAAGTATAATACACATGAAACGGTTACATTTTATTTGTTTTTTTAAATTATTTTTTGTAAAATGTCACAAGAATAAAGGAAATGTCAGTATTAAAACTTCTAATTTAGGTCAAAACAAAGTAAAAAGATTGTGTGACTCATTGTAAAATCACTAGTCTGGTCTCAAACAGTGTAGAGAAATTGCTCTTGGCCTCCTACCGGAAGAATGACTGAACACATGATCCTCAGGTTTGTGCGTATTTTTTTTATTGGATACGATTTAAATAAACTGTGTTTTAGTTGCCTTTGACAGAGAAAGTGTAGCTACCAGTCTGTGTTTGAGTGTAATTCTACTGAAAGACGGATTTCAAACCCAGAGACAAAATATCTTGTATTGTGAATAAATAAATATTTCTACATGTAAGGATTTACACTGATACAGCAGTACTAATAGATGTAGCTGTGACAGTGGCAGTGAAGTGCTGACAGAACCAGTTTTGGCTAATTAATTTTGAGACAGGATGGTTTTGATTAATTGTCACATAAGTTATTGATGAAGCCAGACTAATTTGATTTGTTATGCATTAAAAGTTTGCCCTACAAATATATTTAAGCCTCGTAAAACTCTCAATATTTACTCTTATTTGATGGAACCAATCCATCAAATAATCTCAATGTATTGTGCACCATTACACATTTGCCTAAAATTCATACACATATATTTAGAAATGATTCAGTCACTTGTGAGTTAGGGACGTTGAAAAGCTTAAGATATATCTGAAGAAATATCTGATAGGAATTAAACCACAATGATTTTTTATATTAAGTTAAATCACATTAAAAGCTTGTCAGATGTTAAGGCTTAACCTTCCTGTTGTTGGTGGGTCAGATTTGACCTGTTTTAAAAGCTTTTATATCAGAAATATGTTCTTTTATTGCCATAAAAATAAAATGGATGGTTCCATACTGCGTTCTTTGCGAATAAAAATAGCTATCACTACTTTCATTGAATTATGGGTATTATATTAAAATTTATAGCAACTGTGGTAGACAAAGGTTGCATGGTCGACGCGAAGAAAACACAAGGAGGTCAGTGCAATGGGTGAAGATGTGAGAAGCCTTTCCCCTGTTGTCTGCTTAATAAGAAAAGATGTGTTGATGCATCAGATGCCAGTTACAGAAGCTCCTGCTTACAGAAAATGCAGACAAGTGTGCAGGTAGCTGCAAAAACTTCATTTCCTGTGTGACACAGGTGTGAGGCGCACACAAACAACCACTTCCTTCCCCCCTCAATGCATGTGTGTGTGCGTGTGTGTGTGTGTGTTACTGTTTCCTGTGGCTTTTAGTATATAACTTCTTTGTGTACCGTTTTGTGCTCAAGTGTTCTTTCTTACTGCGATGGAACATATGCAGTTTATGTACCAAACAAGGGCTTGTGGAGTTGTGTATTGTATTCTACCATAAATGCTACAACAATAATCAAATGTAAGTGTCACAGACTCTAACTGGAGTGTTTGACATTTGCAGTAGCTGTTTGTAGCATTTAGTTTTGTTTTTCAGGAGCAATATTCGGGAACTTTCACCCACACATCATTAGTTTGTGTCATCACTGTCATTATGAAAGAGTGACTCATTTGAAAAGTGGACTTCTTTTTTTCTTTCCATGGGCCTTCACACTTTATATAGGCTAATAATACTACATCCAAGTATTAATTACCTTAATGTTTGAGTCTAAAATATTCATATTTCAAACTTCTACTTGACAACATCTTCCTCTTGTTGTATTTTCTAAAATACTTTATGATGTATCTGATCTAACCTGAATTCTCTCTGCTGCTGTACTTCATATTATTGTTTATTATTAATAATAATAATAATAATAATAATAATAATAATATGTATCTTTATTATTATTCTAACTGTTATTTCTGCTTTGTCTTCTTACTGACCAGTCACCATGAGGACCAAGGCCAATCTGACTTTATTCATGTTAATTCTCCTGATTTGTGCACCTGCTGCTGGGAATCCAACATCTAAGAGCCGCTCCCACTCACCCACTCCCGACTCTCCTCTCCCAAACACCAACACAACATCCACTGAAGCCCCAGATGATAAACTAGGTTCTGCATCTCACTCGACCGAGTCTATCGCGATGAAAAATGACACCACCCCTGCATCACCATTATCATCTTCGTCGTCGTCCATAATGACATCACGTTTTCGAACAACTCACCCACTTCCCGCCCGACTTTCCACCGAGGCGCTGCCCAAAAAAACAACCCTGTCCTCCTCCCGACCAATCAACTCCAAGTTACTTACTTTTGGGATTCTGTTGGCCATCATGGTGTTGATGCTGTTTGCAGGATGCCTCTATGGCATGAGGAACAAGGAGTCAGCTCAAGACAGGCCTATTCCCAGGCTCCTACTGGGTGTGAGGAAGAGGCTGAGGGCTACAGTCGGAAACCTGGAGGACCGAATGGGGCTTCGTCTCTGGCCAGGGGGAAAGAGAGGAGGGGAGGACGACGATGAGGCAGAGGGAAGACAGGGAGAAGGAGGACAGAGGTTAGATGATGGGGCAAAAGGAGGTAGTTGTGGAGCAAGGAACCAAGAAGAAGGGGGATGCAAAGAGGAAGACACTTATTCACATGACTCCTCCAGCTCAGAAGGGGATAACCTGAGGGAGAGGGCCGTGAGCAGTCGGGTGGAAGAGGAGAGGAAGCAGCGTGGGAATGAGGACGAGGAGGAAACAAGCAGTGCCAGTGAGGGAGGCCAAAGTGCCGTGGACGGAGAGGACAGTGGAGACAAAAAGGGAGGCTTGGAGGAGATCGCACTCGTCAATTCTGTGCAGGATGATGAAGAAAAGGCCGATTTGAGTGAAGTCAGTACCCTGTAGTGGTAAAAAGCTTGATTGGAAGGAGGATTTAAAGTGGGTGAAGTTGCTGAGCAGGGATCAGATTTAGACAGAATGATCATGTCGTTATGGTTTTAAATACGTGGTTTTCACTGAAGGTTAAAGGTTCTGAGCACCGCGTGGCCTTCGTCATGTCTTTGAACAGTAGGCCAAACATATAAAAACCACACAGTTTTTTTCTATACACTATGTTTAATTTTGTAAATCAGAAAATGTTGTCAAACAATGCTTCTTTAAACATTCTAATGGGTCAGTTTGTGTTTGATTATGTTCAAATAAACTGTTGAAATATCTTCCGATTAATTAATTAATTAGTAATAATGAACGAAAGGTTTTTGGCATCTGATTTTGATTTAATTTTAATTGTTTGCTTTTCGTCAAACTGTAGTTATTTTTTTTTTGTTTTAGTCAACAAATATTCTTCAGTGAAATTTTAGCTCTACTTTGTAATAAAGTGTTTTTTTTATATTTATATTAATCTAGAATATAATCCCAAACATAACCCTAATCTTAAAGAATTTCTGTCAATTCATACAGTGGGGGAACGCTTTACATGGGTGGAGAAATGGGCCTAGATTTCGCCACTAGATGGAGCCAAACGGCCATGACTGACGGTCTAGTTGTATATTTTTCTGTTTTATTCCACCCCCTTCTTTTGAGTGACTCATCATTTTATTTCAGTGTTCACTTTGATTTAGTTTATCCATTTACTGTTTTGGTACACTTGTCCCGAGAGCGTCTTCACACATTAGTGTGCTGACATTGAAAAGATAACCTGAGCCTGAGCCATTTGTAGTCCCCTAACCAAACATCCAGGTCTCAATTTCAGAAAAACATTCTGGCACACCATACAATTTAGTGACTGGTGTGTATAGGGCAAAAAAAAAAAAAATTTAACTGGGAAGCAAACAAAGAATCCCACTGCCCATTAGTGTTTTGGACCACAACCTTCATTAGGCAAGCTCAAGAGCTCTGGAGGACCGCAAAGTTCATTCATGTTTTGTCCACGTTGCTTGTAGTTTGGCGCAATGAAGTCATCCCTATGGATCAATGCATACAAGGGACTACTTACAGTATGTTAGTTATGTACCGCAACTCCCAGATTCTTTGACACTGTCTCCTAACTGCAAGCGAGCATCCGACTATCGTGTTGCATCAGACGCTCTCTGTCCACACAGAAATACTGTATGTCCATTCACAGTAAAACGTGAAGTGCCTTATGGACATAACCTTGAAGGCCACTCAGCAAAGAAGAAGCCAGACAGACAGTATAATACTGCACATGGGGACAAAGATCTTCTGGAAACATCCTCTGTTCTGATGAAACAGAAATTGAAGTGTTTGGACACATGGACCGTTGTGTTATGTTTGGAGGAAAAAGGGGAGGCTTGCATGCAAACACCATCACAATCGTAAAAGCACAGGGGTGGCAGAATCGTGTTGTGGGGCTGCATTGCAGCAGAAGACACTGGTGCACTTCACAAAATAGATGGCAGAGTGAGGAAGGAAATGTATGTGGATATATTGAAGAGAGACATCAGGCAAGAAGCTAAAGGTTGGTCACAAATGGGTCTTACAAATGGACAATGACCTCAAGCATACTTATAAAAATTGTGGCAAAATGGCTTCAGGACAACAAAGTAAAGGTATTGATCAGCCATCACAAAGCCCTGACCTCAGTCCAATAGAAGAACACCGTGTGCAAGCAAGGAGGCCTACAAACCTGACAAGAGGAATGAGGTGTACTCACAGCAAAGTCGCAGTTTGTGATAATTGTGAAAGAAAAAAAAGAATCTGTCTGCACAATGCACACAAGATCTTATTTCAAAAACACACTTCTCCTCGGGAGCCTTGAAACACTTTCCAATAATTAAATAAACGTGTTAACCTCAAATTTGTCAGTCTGACATCACATTGTAGCCACCTGGCCTTTATGCATAGACCCGGACCCCAGAATTGTACCCAGTCCAAAATAAATCCTAATAAAAACTCAACTTAAAACTGTATCTGGACAATTTCCATGACCTTGTTGGTGTAAGACTCCATCTACATATTGTGTCAGTCACAAGTGCCATAAGTCCTGTAAAGTAAACAGCAAAATATATGATTTGTTGGTGTTTTCTGAAACAACACAGACGAGCATTTCCTGAACTGGCGAACTCTACAATCAGGCGGAACGTTGAACAAAACCTGACGTTTGCAGAGTCATACAATTTCATTCATAGTTACTGAGGAACTAATTAGGAAGTAATGATCAATGATTAGTTAATCAGTCATTTCTAAACAGATTTTATAGAGTAGCTAATGATTGGTTCATTAAGAAATCAATTAGTGATTAGTTAATCAGTAACTCCTGATCAAATTTTACAGCATAGCAAATGGCTGGTTAATAATTAGTCAATTAAGTAATTAACAAGGAACTAATGTTTAGTTACTGATGAGTTAATTAGGGAACTAATGAGGTTCTAATGGTGAGTTGGTGATTATTTAATTAAGAAAGTAATAAGGAACTAATAATCAGTTAATGATTAGTTAATGATTGTTTGATTGAGGAACTCCTGAAGGACCAATGAGGGAGTAGTAGTTAATCATTAGTTAATATGGTTCCTGATTTAAGTCTGAACCAGCCAGTGATCGGCACAAAACTAGTAAAGACTGATTCATTAATAATTACTTAATCATCAGTCACTCTTTTTGTTCCTTCTCAAGTAAAGTGATACATCATACTGAGCAGTTACTAAGTAGTCCCTCATTATATAATCATTAATTTTGTGCCTGGATTCTTATTTTAATCATCATATTCAAACCACATATATATTAATATCCACGACCCAGTCATATTCTGTAGCAGTAGTGATTCTGACCCCTTTAAAATAATTTGTCTGCAGCCGCCCCCCTCTCGTTCCATTCGCTAGACTCCCTTGATGATTCCTCCTCCTCCTCCTCCTCTTTTTTTGTCAGCAAATGTGCATGTGACAGATTTAATCAAAGTAACGGCCGTTTTTGCCAGCAAAAAACAATGGAAAAACTTAGAAACATGTTAGCAATTATCTCTATTTCCATTTCCATGTAGTTCAAGTTGCGATAAAATACTTTTAAACGTGCCACCATCACCAAGAGGCATTATACATTTTAGGTTTAAATTTTACAGTACAGAAGAATGGAGGAAACGTTCATTTGTGCCTCCATGAATTCCCGCATTTCTGATCTATTATTCAGGTATAAACAGGCAGAAGCTATGAGAGAAGATAAGGAAAGGATGTAGGGTGTAGTAGCATCCTGGTTAGAAGCTTTGTAAGGTTATGTGCTGCTCTTCTGTGTTCTTTT
Organism: Hollardia meadi; assembly: GCA_037974645.1. Taxonomy (NCBI): domain Eukaryota; kingdom Metazoa; phylum Chordata; class Actinopteri; order Tetraodontiformes; family Triacanthodidae; genus Hollardia; species Hollardia meadi. The sequence continues at coordinate 21,111 of JBBPCS010020690.1, forward strand.
ATGCACTTGTGCATTTGGTGTGAAACTGGATTCAAGCTTAGGCACAAAATCTTCTTTGAGGTCGAGAAGGGAAGATGAAAAAAAAAAAAGGAAAAGGAGAAAAAACAGATGAGAAATAAAGGAGGATCCATCAGCAGAACTGTCTGGAGCAAAACTATCACTAAACCCTGAAGTCATGTCTCTAATCCACGCAGCACAATGCCTGTTTTTCATTCTGCATCGCCCAGGGTCTTGAACTCACACCAATGGCAGGTTGCGATTATGTTGCTTTGAGCTGGCAGGAATTAGAGGTGGCTTCACACAATGTTATGACGAAAACACGGCGGCCTGTCAGCAGAACAGCCCAGACAATAATGATTTGAAACTTAATACATTTTCTTTGAAATCATGTGCTTCTAATCCAGTGTTCCTCAGTCCTGGTCATGTTTTAGATGTTTCTCTGCTCCAACACACCTGACTCAAACGAATCAGGCTTGAGGACGAGCTGATCGTTTGAATCGTGAGTGTGTTGGAATAGGGTAACATCTATAACATGCCCAAACATTGTGATGCACTGTGGGCTCAGTTTTTGATCACCCCCCCCCCAAAAATTCACTGGATCGTTTGTGTAGGAGAGTCTGAAGATGCCGTGGAGCAACTTTGGGAGGAGTTTACAGATAGGACCTCATAATTCCTGCCATCTCAGTCGTAGAGCGTATGACGAATGAAGTTTTAGCCCACAATTCCAAATGAGGAAGTTTGGCCTGTGTGCAGAGTTTGCATGCATGTGAAGAAAAGGGCCTGGCAGCAGAGCCCGGTCCATAAACAACCAGCTCAACCTTTATTCCTGTTGACAAGTCACAATTCATACGACCACTAGGGGTCACTGTCATAAAATCATAAACAAAGGTCATTTTAAACATTTGAACAAATGACAAAATACAGTTGTTTATCATCTCAGGACAGTCAACGTTAGAGTGTTGTTAAAAGTCTTTGTAGTGATGATAATAATAATAACATTTTGAGGTCAGACATGTTTAATATAATTAAAACTGATGCCAGAGAAACAATATATTACAATATGTGTTGCTATAAATACCACACACACTTTGTGGTATATTTTTTTGCCGTGTCCATTTATTCAATACTAACTTATTTCTGTTGAAAAGCAAAATTAAGTTTAACGTAAAAAAAATAAAACAAAATAGGTTAAGTCAGAAGTGAAGGGTAATCATTTTCACATTTCTCAACGGTTGACATGTATGGGAGCCATTGCATGATAACTCATTATCACTCGATTATAACATCATTAAAAACCCATGATAATTACCACACGTGGTCATTGCAAAAATGACATCCATGATAAAAAACGAACACAGATATTTGATATTTCAGCTTCACTTCACCTGGCATTTATCACGTCTAGGGCATGTATAACGTTGTGGGAGAAGCTCTTTAGCTTAACTTGCTAGCTTCTAAATAACAGCACAAATAACAGCGTTCTGTCGAAATAAAACAGCAGACTTGAGTCCTTAAAAGCATACACTATACATAACAAGAACCACATTAATACGGCAATTAATACTGTTAATATTATTCTTACTACTATCATTAATTATTAAAATGCAGCCAGGAACAAAGCTTCAGGCTGAAGTTCATCTGAAACAAAAGAAAAAAGTCAAAGTGACATGCAAACGTTCTCTTCGTCCTCCTCGTCTTCATCCTTCTCCTCTTTGTTGCCGCCATCAGTGCAGTACATTTATTAAAAGGAAGTTCACAGTTTTTTTGCTCACCTCACAGCAGTGAGAGCTCCTGTTGGCTCAGGTTTCAGTATCAGCAGCTGCCTTTGGCTGAGCGTGGAGAGCTCTGGTTGGTTCTCAGTTTGTTTGGCACATCATCCAGTTGGCATCAGAACTTTACAGTACTGTGTGCATGTGGCCGTGCAAATGTTATAATGTATGTTGATGATGTACTGTATAGGTGATTAAATATGTGTTTTTGTGTCTATGTTGCTGTATTGTTGTGCTGAACTATAACAGGGATAGGCAGTATTTCTCATGAGTATTTAACGTCCTATATTTAATTAATTAATGTCTTGTGGGGCTCTGGATGAGAAAATAACCCTGATGATGTCATAGTTCTCTCATGTTGTCTCCTATTGTGGTTGGAGACTGCTAAATTATTTCTAAACTATGTGAATCTTTCCGTTTAATCTTGATAGATGAAAATGGTTTGAATTGGCACTATTAGCATAGAAATTGTTTTTGTCTTGACTAAGAAGTTCAGATCGTGTTTGTTCTTTCTGAACTTCTTGTTATTTAATGAGAATAGCAGATTTCCACTTAAGTTCTGAAGCTAAGTGGCCCACATTTATAATTTAGATGTGATGAGAGTGATACTGATTTCTTTGTCATATATCCTTTAACAGCATCCCAGAGAAAGCGAGGATCAACATTAACGGGTTTGAATAAATCTAGTTGATTCGAACTGCAAGATATTATTTGATATTTTTCTAATATGAAAGTGCCTGTTCACATTTTGGTAATAATAGATATTAATACCAAATCCTGGGTGATCTGATCACAAGTGGACAGCTCTGAGTCATAAACATGAATCTTAACATGCGTCTCGAGTGGCCACTTGTGATCGGATCTCACATACATCATTGGGACAGACAAACACAGTGTTTTTACATTAAGAAGAAAATAACTTAATGTATAACATTTGCTGAATCTACACGAAGGCCCAAATAATTAAGAATTTGTCATAGACAGTGTTTCACAAAGTTTGTAATGTTCCGCCTGACGCAACAACTCACAAAACTGAACGATATTTTAAGGGAGTCTGGGGACTTTCCCAGGTTCTGGTTACTTTTTACTGTATTTGTAATATTTGACACGTTTACCGTCAATAAAATGATGTCTTCTCTCATTAACTTAGTGTAAATGGTGAAATCAGTTGAAATGTTGGCAGGTAAGATGCACGGAGCAACGGCCCAGGACACATTCACGTTCAGACTACTGAGAGAATGTGTAGTCAGAATGTGGTCTGAGCAATCGAATCTCAAATGCGTCCTCAATGTGTCTTGGGTGCGTTCACGCCAGTACTTAGAAGCTGTCATATGAAAGGACATATGAAGTAACAATATTGAGTTGCATTATGGGGGGAACAATTGGATTGTGTGAGAGACAAACTTTGTTTCAGAAGCCGGGTTTACATTGACACTTTTTTGTCATTCCGATTGACGATTGCGAGTGAACTGTTTACATGGGATATGATCTAATCCGATCTGGTGTTTACACGCGCAGAGGCATTTAATTGGAATAGCTGTGTGCCATGCGCATATCGTGCATTCCGCTTGGCGTGTTTTACTGTATTTACAGTATATCAAGATGGAGACCTGTCGTCTGTTCAGCGCAGTAGTTGCTGTTATTGTGTTGCTCTTCGTCAAGCAGCGTAATGACAAAGCATGCTTACTCTTATTGGAAGCAGTGAAGAGGAGAAGGCGAGCCCAAGAAGCTGGCCTCGGTGGCGGTACGCCCATGTGATGCATAACCTTACTGAGTTGTGCTGTTGGAGTTTTCCTATCTTGAATGGAAACAAAACGTTCGAATGAGGCACCGATCTTTCACAAAGTTGTGTGGACTGGTGGAGAGTTTTAGGGCTCCAGATGAAGTCTCTGTCAGAGCGCACATACTCTTAATTATGCGTGCCATATTCTTTCTTTGTGTAGTCATGAGACGGGTTATGAACATACGCACAAATTCCGCTTACAGGAAGCAATCCCAATGAGTGTATACATGGGTATTCAATCGGATTGTTAAAGGACTACACCACCCCTTTCCATCAAATTGGAATTTCAATCGGATGGGGCAGTTTCATTCCGATCGAGGTGTTTATATGAGTCATTTTCATTCCGATTGAGTAATAAATCAGATGACAATCAGATTATATCTGTCCATGTAAACCAGGCTACTGCTAAACAAAAAACCGGATCAAAGTGCAGACAAAGGATATTTTGACATAGTCATTGCAGTCGCTATGCATATTTATAACACAATATGTAGAATTTAAATAGTTTGCACTAAAATGTCACAATTTGGACCTGAATCCATCAACAACACTACTAAATACCCATTTACTTGGTTTTCAGGTTTGGGGGGTTTTGTTACTCTTTATTAAATTCCACAATATAATCATGCCATTCTCTAAACTTGTTCTGGATTTCTCATCTAAAGTATTATACTACTATTTCAGTCAGTATGTGTTAATGTCTCAGCCATCTGTAGTTTGTAGTAACGTACAAGTGCCAACTGATGGAAGTAATCATGGGGGTCTCATTCAGTGCATGTGACTGAATTTACAGTGGACAGTGAAGTTAAGCAGCATGGCACTCAGATGGGGATTTGATTTCATAGACCAATCTATCTAGACCTATCAAGAGAGAGCTCGGAAGTACTGGTGTGCGGAAAAAAATTCAGGAGTGAAAGCTACAAGGCACTTTGATGTTGACGCGAGAAGAATCAGGTACTGGAAAAAAAACAAAACATGAAGAGTGAGTTACTGTTAGCTGCAGGGCTAGCTGAAGGAAGATAGATAGGTTGGAGCCAGAGCCAAGGCTTTCAGACTGGATTTACCAGTTTATTTATGCGGGACAAGCATGACTGAGTTGGTTTATTGCCGGCTGGGACAAACTAGACAAGGATGTGATCATAAAGTCTTTCAAAGTTTGTAGGCCATCTGAAGCGAAGACGGCATCATCACGATCACCATCATTTATCAAGGTAAGCTGATGTTTTGAGTTTGAATCCGATCTTATTAGATATTTGACTGGTCTATAAATACCGGAGTAATGGCTATCAATATTTACATCCAGAGTGCTGACACCTTAGTTTTGTTTTATTTATCACTGACACGATGGTGGCATTTGATCATTTATTATAATCTACTTTGCTCTTTCATCCTTTAATCTTGTCCAGCTGTTGTTACAACAACTGTTGTTACAGGTATTATGCCTGCAGAAGTTTCGAGGGCTTTTATTTGAAGTGGTTACAGGAAGTGTAGAGTTTGTCTTAACAGTATAATTGCAGTAACTTCAACAGAGCATAAGTGTGAATGAAGAAAAAAACAAGATTTTATTCTAAAATATGAAAAGTTCTACTTATCAAACAGAGGGAGTTACTTAGAAATAAAGGCCTGCCTCTAATACAAGCCTGCTTCATATAAAGGCCTGGTACCTTCTGCAGTGGAGGCCCTGCTCCATATCTGAGGACATATTGTAGATAAACTGACTTCATATGATCTACAGTATAATGGCCATAATAAACTTCTGGAATACACTATCTACACTATACACTATCATATGGTAGAAGAGTTGTGCTCTTCAAACAGCCAAAACAATAGTTTTGAATGTTAAAGTATTACCAATAAATAAGAGCAAACTAAAACAAAGCAAACTCTAAACTAGTGAGTTACAGTAAAACTTTTAGTAGTAGGCAAGTGTATAAGTTTTTAGCACATAAGGACAACCGAGAACTAAATGCTAACTTATAAAATTAAGTAGTTTATTTATGAATTCTTATACAGTTAATTTTTTGGGCTTTTGTTTAATCATTTAATCTATCTCTGAGTTGTGTAGTGCACTCATGAAAGCCTCTAGGATAAGGAATTGTATGTGTATAATGTCTTTCAAACTACTTTTGTCAGGGTTTTTTGTAGAAAAATTAGTCAATTCCAGTAAAAACTGGTGCAGGTACTGTTTGTGTTGCTTTCAACCCAGCCTTTGTCTTTTTGTTATCAGAAATGTGTTCAAATCCAGACAGAGGCTTTAAAAGTGTGATTATTTTTTGTTTTTGCCCATCCCTGTGTATAGTGTATGTGTTCTTATATCAATGGTTTTGTGTAAGTGTCATGTACAAGTGTTTTGTGTGTGTTTTCATGCATTTCTTGGGTCTGGTAAAAGTTGCTGCTAATTAGGGATTTTCAGGCAGAAATGAGGGAAACAATTAGAAACAGTAACATCATTATCATTATCAAACAAATTGGATGTGATTTCACACTTTTGTTCATAGCATTTGCAGTAATTCTAACCAAGATTCTGCTTTTATACCCACAATTACTAATCACATCCCTGATTAATGTTGTTATTGCGTTGAGTCAGCATCACTATTATCCATATTATATACATATAAGAGGAGCCTCTATGGCAAAAATCTATGAAACAATGATGTGTTTGTTTAGAAAACTGTCCACTGTGCTTGATTGTTTTTCATTAAGTTGTAAATGACCAGCCATCTTTCTCGCTGATAGTGAAGCGATTCACTTTGTAGGTGGGCAGGTCTTTTCTGAGGCCTGACAGCCAAGTGGTGGGAGGACAACATCGGTCCAGTCTTTCTAGGCAAGATGTTAAAGAGTCAGATCAGCACTCCTCAGAGAGATATGATTGGCTAGGTTTTAAGGTTAGGATAAACTCCATGTTGAATATCGGGGAAGATCACCCACGGTGAGTGGTAATTGGTCACCGAAAGAGATGACAAGCTTTTCTTTTCCAAACGGAGGGATGTGTATCCATTGGCTGTAAGGCACTGGCTTGGGCATGGTCAGGAGAGATCAGTCATGCTGAGGCTCATGGGTAATCCTGGACGGAGGTAAGCCACCGGGACACGACCATTCTCACTGGTTGATCCTGTGATGGATAGACGAGCTTTGGAGCGCATTGCATCTGTGAATTTTATCTGTACAAGAAAAAAATATGTCAACCATGTTTTAATCATTAACACTATTAACGTTGAAGGAATGGCTCATTATTTTGGAACATGCTTATTTGCTTTCTTTCTAAGAGTGACATGAGAAAATTAGTATCAAGTTCATGTCTGGTAGAAATGTAAAAACTGCAATTTGTTGTTTTAAGGGGGGTTACAGTGCTTGCTGAACAACAAAAGCGTATCCATGTCATGTCATGTCAAGTCAACTCAAGTCAAGTTTATTTATGTATCCCAAAATCTCAAATCACAAAGCCTCAGTGGACTTAACAATCTGTAAAATGTACACTCTCTGTCCTTAGTCCCTCGAGAAGAATGAATTAAGATCTCTGCGTCAGACATGGACAGGAAAGACCTAATTTTAGTTAAGCTGTGCAAGTGAAAATATCTGATCGTGGTAATTTCTTTAATGTGCTGATCAAAAGTGAGGGCAGGATAAAATTAAACCACACAGTTATCAAAAGTAATTGTGACTTGACCAAACTAGTGTCTATGTTGAGCAGGCCCAATGACCAACTTCTTAGTTTTATCAGAATTTAGGAGCAGGAAATTATGTGACATCCACTTTTTCACCATAGATAAGCACATTTGCAATTTGAGAAAAGATATATAGAGAGAAGGGCAAAGGGCCAAGAACAGAGGTACTCCATTTTCCACATTGGTAAATATTGATGCATTATCATTATTAATATTATTATAGGAATCATACTGTGTTCTTTCAGATAGGTGCGACTTAAGCCAAACAAGAGCCAGGCCAGAGATGTCAAATTGGCTTTTGACCTGGTCTAAGAGTATGCCGTTATCTATGGAATCAAAGGCTGCACTAAGATCCAGTAACAGAAGCATTGAGGAGTAAGTTAAATCAATACCGTGCATAGTGATGTAGATTTAAATCATTAAATAATTGCGCTGAAGAGTGCAGAGAAACAACTCTTTTTAATAAGTAAAAGGTTAGAGACCGGTCGGTAGTTATTTAGACACCCTGGATCATGGTGTGGTTTCTTAAGTAGAGGTTTAACCACAGCTGTTAGCGGGTAGTCTTCACCAAGCCCAATTGTGAGGCTTCAAATTTAATTTAAAGTTGCAATGCAATCCTGTGTGAAAGAACCCATAAATGGCCTCAAGCACAAATGTAATGTCCCAAGAAAGAACACTGGACTTAACCTCAGGTCTAAACCGTCATGTATTGTGGAAGAAAATGGTGGTGAATGGGAATTCTCCCAGGATGAAAAAAGATCAACTTATACCCTGATCTGAAATGATAAAGCATCTGAGTCACCTCCAACTGGCGTAACCTGCACTTCTCCCAAGAGACACTCACAGGTCTACAATGTGGCAAAGTTTCCCTCCTTCTTTGGAACAAGAAAATTACGACTTTGTCCACCTCTGATAGGCCAACCACACAGAACTGCTCTCCTTAGCCTTGTCTCCAACAACTGTCTTGGTGACACAATTGACAAAGACACTGATGTCATACCTGAAACTGTAACTAATAACCAATTGCAGCTGTTCTCTCAACACATGCAGAGTCTGCGCATGTGTGCATGTGCATCACTCCATGGACCAAGTGCAAACCGACTGAGGAATTGCAATTTATTTGGTTTATTTGACCTACTGTATTCCAAGCACAAAAAGTACTGAACTGAACTGAAGGCACTTTTGGGAAAATGACAAGCATTAGAAAGACTATGTGTAGTCACCAGAACACACTCTAACTAGAACCTAAAATCTGGGACCCCCAAAAAAAAGTGCCGAAAGAGGGAACGTGAGATTGTGTTGGGAAAGTAGTCTGTGATCTTGATCTTGTTGAACAAGCTTCAACAGTCTCATCTAATCACCAAAGTTTGTAGCATAGAAAAGGACAAAGGGTCCCAACAGAGCCTGTCTGACCCAGGTAAAATTCCTCTAGCTGGATTGCGAAAAAAACAGTCACCCCCAGGTTATCACAAGGTTCTAGTAAAGCCAAAAAGTACTCCATAGCACAGTGACATGGGTTGGTAGTTGTTTATTCAATGAAGAAGTCAACTCCGAGACAAAGGCCGGAAACAGAGGCAGGCTTCCAAACCCTGTGAACTTCAACATCATCTGGGTCAGCAAAGGAGAGGTGCACTCAAATTCTAGTTCTTACCTAGCCAACAGTAAAGGGACAAAGAGGATGTCTTATGATTCAAGACCATAGTTCTTGTTTACCTTCCATCAGACCACACATGTCCAAGCCATTTCTAGCATTTCATAGTCATCATGGCCACAAGGGAGCGCAAGGTGCTGCCGGCTAGCACTCTCAGAGGGCTCCAACTCAGCTAACCCCCTACAGTATTTAATATGGTCAACCCTGCTTTCTTCACAAAGTTATCTACACCATCTGAGTCAGACCAAGCTGGGTCTCCTGTTTTCAAGAGGGAGAGGTAGTGCCATGCGACAGCAGTTTTTCCAGCAATTTTTCCACAAATGTTGACCCACCATTCCAGAATTAAGTGATGGATGAAAAATCACCAGCTCAGCCAGTGCTCTCCTAGTGGCAATAGTCCTCAGGCATACAGGAAAGGCTTTGCGCTGGTACTCTTTCGACAAAGATGCATATTTACACCTTTTCTTCTCCTGCTTGGCTTTAGCACTTATTCAGGTAGTTCTGTAACCTTAAAAGTGAACTTGCTGATTCAGGGACGAAACAGTAAAACCAGCCTTTGAAACAATGGGACCTGAAAATTAGCACTCTTCAGGTAGCCAACTAACCAAATGAGGCTGTTGTTACTGCCAAATGGAACAATTAAGCTGAAATCGGGCCTCACATCTGCCTAACAGATGGGGAGTGAGTGGCCAATGAATCAGTCCATTACAGAGGATGATTGGCTACAAATTAAGAAGGGAGTAAAAGAAACAAGAGAAATCACTGAGGATCAGGAAAGGAATAAAGTAAAAAGCAAACCTGCAGGTAGGTGAGAATACAAGGAGAGGAGATAAGGAGTGGAAAGAAGGAAGGAGAGAAGAACAGAGGGTGGGAGGAGTGGTCAAGACGAGAGGAAAGGTCAGGTGAGGTTTGAAAAAATAGAGATGGGGGTGAACAAAGGAATGGAGTATCACAGCCACATACAATTTTGACCAGATACCTTGTGTTAATCTAGACTCTATTATGGTCTCCTTGTTACTATTCTTAATAAAGAACAACTGCTGCAACTCACATTAGCAATACGAGCCAACCTCAATGGCAGTGTTGTGGTGATTTTAATAAGCAAATTCCATGTATATAATGAAATTATACTTTTCAAAAACATGGCGTGTCATGTTCATTTGTGGGTTTTCATTTCAGAGTAGTTTATAATTTGGATTAGTCACAAAATTGGAAACAAAGCAGCAGCTTGGAGCTCAGACAAATTTAAAATTGGCATCAGATTTTTGTCTTTGGACGAGACAAGCTATCACAGGTTTTTCTTTGGAGGAAAAGGAAATCTGTCTGTCTTTTTTTTATTAATTTCATGTGAATGCTCCATAAATATGTTTGCCTTAATGGTTATTGAAATGATACCTGACTTATTTGTCTACCACTACCATAACTAAACACTTCCACAAGTTAATTTTTCCAGGTGTGGCCCAATGAAAATGCCACTGAAGCTGCTATGCACCACCACAATGTGAGAGCAGCTGTTGTTTTCGTTGTTTGATGATATGAATTAATGCCCTCTAAAAGGTAATTGTCTAAAAATTGTCTATGACTGTGAGGTGAGGTAAGTTTTAGCCATCAATCATCACTCCTACCCGTGTTAGATCTTGACGCTCTCAATGCCGTAAACATTGTAGCCCTCTTTATAGGTGGCGTAGTTTGGCTGCTGGCTGGGGGACAGCAGGTTGGGGGCATGTTGAGAAGACATAGTGTGTGTGTAGTTTCCTGTGTGCTGGGGGGACGACAAGGTGTTGGCTGCCACCTTCATAACAAAAAATAAAGTCAGTGTTATTGCTGTACTGTGCATCGATGACTCTAGCCATGTGACTACTATTAGTTATTCAGTGACAACAATAGATAACACAATAAAGTACACAAAGTTTTGAGTAGTTACCAAGAAACTAATGAGGAACTAACGAGAAACTAATGAAAAACTAACTAGTAGTTAATCATTAGTTAATGACTACTCTAAATTATAAATTATACTATAAATTTTAAAGGGTAGCTAAAGATTAGATAATGATATAGAAATAGAATAGATATAGAAAGGAAATAAAATGAGATGTAAGTATTTCTCTGTCCTGAATTCAATGCATAATTGGGCAGTTTCCTTTCCTCTGGATTGCCTGCCGAAGAGTAAAAAAGTTTATGAATAAGACTAAGAATAACAATTAGAAAAGGAATAAGAAAAATGACAAAGCTGTATTTTCCAGAGGAAATCTTGCTTGCTAGATTCCTCATTACAGAAGCTTTGTAGGTGGCTGGCCCACATGAGAGCATGTCTTGGACACAGAACTGGCAACATGGATACAGACCAGTGATCTCCTCTCCTAGGCATGTCTGCAAGAAGAGGTCCGAGTGTGAATTGTTTTTGGTCTCAAACAAATTGCGATGCGAGACTACTGGTGGTTTCGCCCCCAACAACATAGCTCCAAGCATTACTGGGGTGCACAAATCCTCCACCACCAGTTGATTAATGTACCTGGTGCCCAACATTTTCGATTAAAGATCAGCGTTCGACTTTGCACTGATGACACTGATCAAACTGATCCCCACCTGCTGGTGAGTGGGATCAAGTGGTGGCAGAGAATGACAGAAAACCAGTAAACGTGTGAGTTTGAAATGAAAATGTCTAGCTGAGATCGCCATCTATAAGATCAACTAGCTAATAACAAACCTAGTACCCCGAAACTACATCCAGGGAGAGGAAGGGGGCATGGAATCTGAGTGGGCCATGAGATCCTCAATTTCAGAGTAGCAAACAGAAAATAATTGGTTCTTGGAGTATCTTGGTTGGCACCTGTGTGACAGACATGGCCTTTCTAAAATTGCATTTTTGGGACTTAATTACAGCAACACCATAATAACAAAAACAAAAGGGTTTGCCCCTTTGGTGGCAATTACCAGATTCAAGTCCTTTTGCACTCAACATAAGGAAGCAGCTCAATCAAAAATTTAAGCTGCAGGCAGCAACAAGTGGGTTTCAGGCTTCACAAAGTTTAGCAAAGTCACTTCAGCTAATTTAATTCTGTTCAACAAAGTTGTAAGACTGATCAAACACTTGTTTTTTCATCACTCAACCTGAAGCATTTCAATAACTGTGCAATGAAAGTTCTGCCATTTGTACCCCAGATTTAATTGGAACTGAGTCGGTAGGTTTATGAGATAGCGCTGGTGTCTCCAGTGAGTTTAATCTGGATTGGTCAAAGACATATTCAGTTATTAGCAAATATGTGACAGGTCACGCCCACTTTTACCAATCAATGGCTGGGTTCTGATCGCATTGTAGTCCCCTGCAAAGTGGACAGCACAGGGTATTCAGTATTGTTTAGTAAGATTCCAAACAGTAGGAAGCAAAAATTGCTCAGTTCAAAGTGAACTGTGAACGGTTCATCCCTTCACAGGCTGTTGACAAGCAAGATTATTCATCAGTCATTGTGCTCAAACAATGGAACTCACAAACACCGATTAGCCACAACATTAAAACCACTGACAGATGAAGTGAATGACACTGATCATGGCTACAGAACAATGTTCTAATGGAAAACCCTGGGTCCAGGTATTCATGTGGATGTTCTTTAACGCATAAAACCCACCCAAACGTTGTTTCAGGCAAAGTAAACCCCCTCATGGCAACAGCACTGGGGTGTGGCAGCACACATTGTCCTCCTGGGGGAGCAATGTCATCGGGGTGTACTGGTGCCATGGGGGGCGTGCTTGGTCTGCAAGGGGCAGATGGTTTGTGTCAAGTGTCCACATCCACATGTGTCACACAAATCCACATGAATGTCAGGATCCAGGGTTTCCCAGCAGAATATTGCACTGTAGCGAGATGATCAATGTTATTCATTTCAACTGTCAGTGGTTTTAATGTTGTGGTTGATCGTGTATGTCTGTACTGTACTGTTATAACTAATGCTATTGAAGTGGTTAAGTTACCTAAACAGCCCAATGCTCAAACAGTATTTAATTTATATTTATTTCTATTTTCTTTAACAGCTCTCTGATATTTCTAGGGAAATGAGCCACTGTTTATCCTTTTGAATACTTGTTTTTGTTTGTTTTACCTTAGAAGTGTAAAGCCTGATTTATGGTAGGGCACTCAAAAACACTTGATGAGTGTTGCTCAACAGAAATTAAACAGTTGTGTGCCCTTTTCAATTCCTTTATTGAGACATTTATAAGTCATCTTGATGGTATCTAGAGACCCCCCAATGGTTTGTTTTAACGCTCTGAGTATATTTCTGTCACCTTTAGTGAAGATAATCTGCACAGACAGTTGTTTAAATTAAAGAAATGCCCCACCGTATAGTCAGTGTGTTTTTAACTTATTCACCCTATCTACATTGATTGATCAGCTCCCAGTCTGTCTGTGAGCGACAGATTCCCCTCTCTATCTACAGTGGGCTGGAAAATAAAATAAATTAATCATCAACTGCAAACACTGGTGATTGTAATTGGAGCTGACATGAAAAATATTTTGGTTCAGTATATTTAAATGTCCTCTCAGCTCCCCAGGAGAAGCTGCTGACAGACGGCTGCTTCTGTGGACATAAAAAAGTCTCCTAGTGCACAACATAACGGTGTCGAGCGACACTCAATGGACAACAATGGATACAATGGTGAACTTATATAATTATCAAGGGCAACATAATATAAATATTACATGATAAAAATAATTTAATGTTAACAATTACTAAGAATTTGCATAATAATTATTATAATTATATAAATATTATCTTTAGGAATGACTACGTATATCTTGTAAGTGAGCAAATCACATTTATTCACTATAGTCACATACATTTCAATACAAAAAAGTTTTTTTCAATATAAATTCAATATTTTATTTCAGTAGTGTAAAATTTCCACAGTAGCATCAGCAGGTATCTGAGGTGTTAATCTAACCAGGGTTATGAATGGACGAAATGATGTCTGCCTTGGTGACGTTGCAGGGTGTTTTGTATGGAGGAAAGTGGGAGAGCAGAGGGTACAGAGTATTGTGTATGTACCCAGTGGAATGGAACGCAGCACTTCAGATTTTGGTTAATACTTACCCTCAACAACGTGCAAACCAAAGGTATACTTTTTCGTATTTGTGGCGCCCCCTATGGGTTGAACTAAAAATGCATTGGTACAGCTCTTCCCAATTACGGTCTGAGGATGAGCACCCAGTTGTATGATGATTGGACAAATTTAACATTAAGCTAACATTCACTAGGTGGCCACAATCATGACTCCAAATAAATGCTAATTTTGCTCCCTTACTGCTGAATGTATAAATAAGTCAGTTTGACTGTCTTCCACAAACACCGGACTGGAGTGGTGTATGACATCATCATGGCATCCCGTGTGACAGCTATATGGAACACTACATCAGTGAAACAGCAAGGACATAAAACACGAGACGAAATGACCACCAGAAAGTAACTGGTCCCCTGTACTGGTCTGCAGAATGTGTAATGTCAGACCAGGCTCAGGCATATGATACAGATACAGACAGTAAAGCTAATGTTATTAAGTAGTTTGTTTGTTTTCACACACTCACTTCTACCTTTGCCAATAAGATCCACTCATCAGCTGACAAAATACTCCATGGACTGGTAGGACAGCTTTGTGGTAAAACAGGAAAAACCGGCAAAAAATAGATCCAAACTTCATCTGCTCAGACTAATTAGAAAAAAAGATTTTACACCTTGTACACTCTAATTTTAACATCTCTCTATATAACAATACCAGTGCATAAAGGGGTTGTTCGTTTAAGTCTACATGATGTGAATTCATTTTCCCATTTTGTATCTGTACACTGCTCATATAGTTGACTTGAAAATAATTCTGTCAAGTAAAGAGATACATGTTTTGATGGTATTTATGACATTAAGTCAGCCTCGTGAAGACACTATGCATGGTGGTAGCCAGTCTTTTAGCTGTGCGGCTGAAAAGACAGCTGGTTCAGTGGACAGCGATTTGATGGAGGAGGTTGAAATCGGTGTTGATTGAATGGACTGATGCTTCTGTAGTACTAAATGCTTCTGCTATTGCTGACATAATGCATCTGGTATGAGTTTGGGGTAAGACTCCTAGACTTTTTATACACACGTAGTTGCTAAATTATTATGTCAACTAAGCTAGAACATAGTCTATTCCAAGAGCCCTGCAATAAATAGTGATCAATTAAATTAAGTAAGGCAAAGGAAGTCGAGCCCAGATCTCACTGATCCAATAACATTGTTATAATACTTACTTACTACTTATGTTTAAGATAGAAAGTTAAATTTAAACTGGTATTTGAAAAGATAACATACCTTCATTTTTTTGGCCTCAGCACGGCTCTTGTAGCAGAACTCTACCAGCGCGACCATCATGGCCAGACCCAGACCTCCAACCAGGATGTAAAAGACTCCTGCTACATTACTAAGAGACAGAGCGCTGGTCTTCTCCTAGTACATCAGACACAAAGGGAAAAAAAACAAGGCAGTCACCCAGAGAAAAGTATTAGTGGGGTGTTTTTATGTTGACTTTAATGACTGACACTACCGGTGAAATGTTTCATTCTTTCCAATTAACTCATCATAAATACATATGAGCTTTAGATTAAGACAACACGGAGTCACAGAGAACTGGACTAAACATGACCTGCACACATTGAAAACATTCTTGCCCTTTATCTGTTTGTCTGTTTTTAAATCAGTGTATGTCTTTGTAGGTACAGTCTCATATATGTGCGTGCAGATACTGACCATCACGAAAAAGTTAGTAAATTATAACCAACACTTCTATGAGGTCTGATAACATAGTATTCAACAAAGTATTTGCTGAAATCTTTTAATGCGGCTACATCAGTAAATATACAGTAAGTCCCAAGGGACAACAAACATGAGTTCACTAACAAAGACCATGCCATTAAGATATGAAATTAGAATAATTTATTGCATATTATGGATGGAGGAGGGCTAAGATAATGCAAGAGGGAAGAGGGATGAATGGATGACAGTTCAGGGATAAAAGGATGAAGGGATGAGGGTTAAAGAATGTGGGTAAAGGGATGAAGGGTGGGGGAGGGAGATAAAGGGATGAGGGATGAAAAGCTAAAAGGAGAAATCAAGGTTGTGGATGGATAAATGGAGGGATGTCATCATGGACCATTGTCAAGGGGGGACGAAAGGAGGAAATTAGGGGTATTGAGACTCTGGATGGGGGAACTGCCTCTTTGTGTATTATCATATAATTAGTGCCCCAAAGATAATTTCATGAGGAAAGATGCATGTTTCTGATGTTTTTGAGATTGTTGCGGACATCCAAGAATTTTAATAATGTGATCAGGGATTCCCTATCTAGATGCGGCAGAGGCGGCTAAGATGCAGAAGGAATGCCCTGACATGGTGAAACTGGTGGAGAAACCAGAAACGTGTGGCCAATTAGCCTGTCTCTGTGACGAACAGAGGGTCTTGGGGGGGAGCTTTTTGGCTAGTCATGAGTTTATGTCATCACAGATTGGCTCATATGGACTTAGGTACGGGTTTATTTTAAAAAGATAGATGGGTTGAGGTAGACCAGACCGGTTGGTGTTGCTGTGTTTGAGGTGGAGGATGGGAGTGTCAGAAAACTGAATTGACATGTCGGACATGGTTGCATGTAGAGACAGATGGTAGTTGAAAGTAGTAGTCATGAACTCTGAGCAGCACAGAAAACAAAACAATGCCAGAAGGAACATAGATTCTTTAGAATCTGTCTATGAATGGAGAAAGATGCGGATGCCAGTGTCCAAGGGTGGCCAGGGTCCAAAAATGTGTGCACGAACCCGAAAAAACCCGGAAATGTACAACACGAAACCGAAACAGACCCGTGAGTTATTCGAAAGCTGGTACCCGGAGCCATACAGAACCGAGAAATGCCAGTCCCAGACCTGAACCAGACTCATCTATTATTTGAAAGCTAGGACAGAGCCCATGCAGAACCAAAAAATGTTGGACCAGAATCTGGCCAGGAGGCACAGACTGATCTTTACTGATTCCACAGATTGCTAATAACAAGTTAATGTTAATTTACAATTTGTCAAAACAAAACATTGTGTCTTATTTCATGTAACGTTAGTAGTTTTTCGCCCTGTTCCTGGCTGTGATGCATATCTATCCTCCTTGCCAAAAAAGGTGGTAAAACACATCCAGGTTTTGTTCTTCATCTCTTCATCTCATTGAAACAGCATGGCTAATCCTTTTCTTTATTTCAACTGTAAGTCCACTTGCTGTCAGGTGACCAATGACAATCTGGACTCGTTTAGAATTCAGCTTTGCAGTTTTGTTGCATCTAGAATAATAAAGATAACTCTGATGGTTTCTCCTTTTGAACTATAGTAACGACTGCTCGTTCATTATGGCTGTTAATGTTAGCATTGCTATTTTACATCACCTGTGCTTTCCCAGACGAGTCTGACCTCTGCTCTCTGACCCTTCAGCTCCTGAGCAGGGACACTCGCTGGTGCAGGTTGATTGGCACCACCTTGTGGCCACAGATACAGTTTCTCCGCATAAACTGCATTGTATCTAGACAATGTGACCTTCCTTTGTTGATGACGTCTACAACAGCACTGTTGTCGTAGTCGATGGCAATGATCTTCTTGGACCATTCGTACCCCCAAAAAATGGCTACTATGACAACAGGGTACATTTCGCAGGTGGTGGAGGAGGGAGTGAGGGATGAGAAATTTTGAGAACCGACTGCTGCCGTAGTAAGTTGCCAAAGTCGACGAAAGGGGCTGCATCTGTGAACATCTGGATGTTTTTCTGGCTTGGTGACTTGGTCATCATAAAAGAAGGAGATGAGATTCCAGAAGGAGAGGAACTGGTGCCACTGTTTTAGCCCCATTTTGCATGCTTCATCAAGCATGATGTGAGGAAAGGTGTGAAAAGAAGATTCGGCCTTGAGGGATAATATGCAGGCATAGTTTAGGTGGCCTAGAAGTGATATACTGTAAGTTGCCATTTGGTGCATCTGTGAGTTCGAAGGAAATTAGAGATGAGTAAGGAAATCTGATGGATTTCCCCGGTAAGCAGGGATGCATGGAGTGAAATGGAGCTGCAGATGTTGCAGAGAAATTCCACGGATGTGCTGGGACCTTCTGTTTTCTCTGAGGAGAGAGGAACTTCAAGATTAAGAAATGCAGAGGTCAGAGTGTTGAGACAGTATGATGGAGGCAAAGAGGGTGGCATGATAGTGAGAAAGTCATCGCGGACAAGGATGTAGGAGTTTGTAGTTGTTTGTAAAGATCCGGCAGAGTGCTTCAGATAAACAGTCAACAAAGTTTGGGCTGCCCTTGCAACCAAAGGTTAGACGAATTGCAAAGTAGTTTGTCTTTGACGTTCGTCCTTTCCAGAGGACGCTGAAAAGATGTCAGTAGTCAGGTTTAATGGGAAGGACTTTTAAAGGCAGTGGTGATGTCCGCCTGGCACAGCCAGGCTCCTTGGCCTGCAAGGCAGATGAGGGAGATGGCATGATCGATATTTCTATATTGCATGGAGAAGTCCAGGCTGGGAATCAGTCTATTGGTGCTGAGGACAGTGGAGCCATGGGGGGTGAGAGGTCTATGACAATAGACTGCATATTTCATATATTAGATTGCATATTTCCTAGTAGCTATGCCAATTGTACTGACTCTGGATGTGGGAAAAGGAGGACTAAAAAAGTGACCCATCATAAATGCTTCGTCTTCCTTCTCCAGGAGTTTATCGCCTGTGTCACGCTCTAAGATGGCTGACTGTAAATTGTGGCAGAGTAGGAAGAATTTGGCAAAACCTGCAAACCTGGGTGGAAGCTGTGTGTGAAACCTTGTATATGGAAGCTAAAAAACAGACGGCTTTGTTGATTTGGAGCTGAGGTGCAAGGCAGAGAGGTGGTGAGGGTGCATGCTGTTCTGGAATGAGATGGTTCAGAGCACAGGTCACAGTTCACAAGAGTGGGCTGTAAAAACGCAACAAAAAGGCAAGAAGAAGAAAAACAGGAGGAAATTAAGGATTTAGGCTGATGACACCACTGTGGGTCAGCGGTCTGCGGGGCAGCGGTGGGGCAGCGGTCTGTATAGCTGTGATAGCCAGTATCGAGGGGGGAGGAGCTGTAGCAGAAAATGGGATAGGATATTATAGATGCAAGAGAAGACAAAAGGATGCCAGGTTGAAGGGACTGTGCTCAGGTTGTTTGTGAAGCGTAAGAAAAATAGAGGACGGATGAGACATGATTGGATACGACTTGACCCTCTGAGAGGACTGATGTGGAAGTCTGGGAGTCTTGGGCTGTGATACGCGCCGTGACCTCATCGGTGCGGCCGTGGACGCAACTTCATCAGATACCATCTATACATCATATTATGCTAATGAGGCGGTTCCAACATCTTCTTATAATATCTTTGTTACCTCTTTACGTAGTATAATCTCACCATAGTTCTCCCAGTTCTCACTTAATCAAGTGTGATTAATGGCCAACCCTCACAGGAGGCGTGTGCGTCGCGCAACCTCTTGCTTTTCATTTCGGCACCCATATTAACAGATTAGAGCCACACTGCCTGCATGGGCACTCATGGCGGCGCCTCTCTATTTTGTTCCCAGCAAAAATAGACCTGAAAATGATGTATGGATAGTCATATCGACATCATACCAGCGATTTTACAATGTCTATATCTGCAGAAAATGGCACAGACATGAAAAAAATCATCGGGTGAAGGGTAGTATTTCTCTGGTGTGCTTTCTCTTTTCTCTCTGTCTCTCTGAACGAGGGTAAAAGGAAAATCACACCATCGTTGTTGATCATTATCAAAGTCAAACACTGGCTGAATGGACACACATAATCAACAAGGCAGCCGCCATGCTCTGCACATGCATCCTGTGTGGACCAGCTGTACTTAATTTATTCAAGTATTCCTTCTCATACAGCTTAATTATTGCTCTTCTTTTCATGAATTTTTAATGCGAGGCCTTGTAAAATAAATCATGCTGAAAGCTTGTTGACATTGTTACTTTTTGTGGGGCTAATTGCCAGACTACTGTGGCTGGCAAGTTACCCAGCACTATCAAATCATTTGGAATTTCTCATGGGTGCAATCTGGCACCAAGTTCACGCAAGTTGAACAGCATGATTTACTTCCACTTTCTTGGAAATTCCACTATATATCTGGATTGGGTGGCACCAGTTTGTGCTCTCAGTGTTAAGAGAGGTCCCAGAAGGCAAGGGAAAGTAAACAAGGTCAAGAATATGAATAAATAAACTGATCTAAACAAATCTAAACATAATATGTATATTACAGGCACTGCAACCCATAGTAAACAAGGTTGCTCAAGTGCATTGCCTCTGGTTGCAGCCTTTAGCAGAGCAGAGACACCCATGGCCAAACGCTCGAAAATGAGGGAAACACACACAATTGTCTTGACATATTAAGTCAACCTGCCAAAAAGTCCTTAACCCTTTCATTATCCCATCTAACAACGCATCACCTTCTCTGTATCTGATGTGTGATTATTGTAATATTGTAGTGATATTTTTCATTTTATCTCCTACTTTACAGACAAACCTTGACAGACAAACAGACAAACTAACCTTATTGGTGGAATCCTTGAAGCCACACTCTCCTTTATCGTACCACCACTTGTTTTTCATCTTGTCTAGGGTCCCTTGCTCATTCAGTTTCAATACGGCAAGGTTTACTGGCACTCTTCAATGGGAATAACATAAATAACATCATTATCAATGTTATCTTATGTTATTAGTGGTGCGGCGGTTCTCAGTCTGGTCTAGCAACCAAGGCAGGGCCCCACTAATGTTTGCTATTTGCAGGAACACAATGCGATTGAATGATTCAACACTGAAGCTTTCCTTTACCATATTTTTCGGTATTACTTTCAATTTAAAGAACACGCTGAAATGCATGATGAGTTCATTTTGCAGTTTTAGAGCAACTATTTTAGTTATGTCTGATTGTGGAGATTATTACAGTCCCCAGGAGGACTGTGTAGACCATTTAGTCTTTAGTATCCCCAAGATTAATTAGACATGGCTGTTTAAAATGAAGTACTGTGTTGTCAGGGTCCCTATGTTTGGCCGCTGAGACAGAGAATGAGAGGCGCTGCAGTGAAAAGCCTTTCTGCTTTATTAGCAGCAATATTCTTCCAGGTCAGAGCAATAGATAAACAGAGTTTATCAACAGCCCTTCTCCTGCACTGTTGCTGCCATCTGGTGTGAGGTCACCTGACCCTGGTCTTGCCCCTGAAGCCTGCCCTAACCCTGACCTCCACCAAACAGGGTGCAACAAATAGGTGGAAGAAGCAGCACAGTCTACAACGCTACCTGTTGGTGGTGCTTTTTAGCGCCAAATCTGGTATCTACTGTATGTGTATCTGTGAGTGCTCATTTGTCCTTATATTTCTGTTAAAGCCCAGAGCTTGTCATTGCTAACATTGCTACGTTTTGCATTCACATGTGGTGTTATAACTGTGCTGCTTCTTCAGCTTTTTTTTTTTTTTACACCTCTTAACCCAACGTTACCTACATGTTTGTGTGTTTTAGTGTGTATCTGACTGTGTTTGTGTGTGTGTGTGTGTGTGTGTGTTAGTGTGTGTATTAACCTTGCTCTCCCCTCCACCGCTGCCGCATTCTCCCTTGTCATACCACCACTTGTTTTTCAGTTTGTCCAGCAGCCCCTGCTCGTTCAACTTTAACACCGCCAGGTTCACAGCATTTCTACATGAACACAGTGGCTGTTAGCAGTGGTTGTCAATGTCAGTCCTCCTCCTGGTATGCATGTTAGTCGCATGAACTCTTAATCCTTAGAATGAACAGAATGCACACAGCTGGAATAATTCTCCTTTCTTAGCAGCAAACTCATCAATATTAGATTAACATGTCACAGTGGCTAAGATCATCCTGCTTAAAAGCCATGGGAATAAAAATGCTGAGTAATTCTTCAGAAGCAAAGAGCACTGCAAGCGTCCATGTATAACATTTTTAGCTGCCATTGACTGCAACAGATTATCTCCTACAGCATAATTGTTGAAAGTTACTTTACAAAAAGCCTAAATATTACTTGTCTGGTTAATGTGCACTCTGCAAGCCATTTTTTGTTTGAAGGACTTTCTCTTTAAATATTCTTTTATGTAGAACTGGCCATTGGCTCAATCACTTATTGCAACATTGAAGTGACAGAAGTAATTGAGAGATGGAACCCAGAATCCACCAACATCACCAGAAGTGTCAAATGAGGCAACAAAAAGAAGCAGTCAAATAGTCAAATCAAAGTTGTAAATAGGCTAACTTAAAGGAAACACCTCAAGCATGTACAATAACTTAATACGACAGACAATTTGGGTAATTATTTAACTATTTTCATTCATTTTATCTTTCAAATATGCGTTTTCAATTAATCTGGGGTTTTTGTTTACAACCTATGTGATAATCTGACCACTCTTCAGCCACTGGACCAATTTTTAATTACGTCACCATCTTCCAATGTGAGTATAACTGTTAGAACCAATGGCCAAACAACAAAAAAGAACCATAGTTTTCCTTTAAGTTAGGGTTAAGTTATGGTTGCCTTTGCAGAAATGACTAGCTGGAGTTAAGGTTGGATGTAGGTCAAACATCGCCGAAGATGACATGGATTTAGGGTTCACATTATGTAATGTTGTGAAGGGGAAACAAGTCAAATGTGAGGCCATTGGTTTTAAAGGATGCTTTCACATTTGTAGCATCGCAGCATGACAGTAAATGATGGCATGTTTAGATCAAGATTAAGTGGAATTCTGGAGTCAGGTTCATGTTAACTTTGGTACTTACTTTACTCTGGTTACATTTTTTAATAGATCACATAATCTGTGAGTTGGCGTTGAAGCATTCTACTACCAGTCTCAACTGTCTACAAAGAACTTTATAAATTAATCGATTGCTGTGTATCCGTCTGTATCTATAAAAAACACAACAGACAAGGCTTTTGTCATTTTCTTTCTGTTTTCAGATCATCACAGTGACGGCTGATCATTGGCTGTGTGGTGGAGCATCCTCGCTTGTGCAATTTCCCACAAAATGCATTCAGTATGGCCACATCGGTTTTTTTGTACATTTGGTTTGTATGCTTAAAATTCTGGTACGTTTTCATTACCCTGAACAAGTGCCTACTCTAGTTTATCACATATGACCCGGAGCTGGTTGCACAAAGTTAGACACATAACATATGTTATGCCTTGAGATTACACAAATACTTCCTTAATTTCCTTCTAATTCCATGAATCATTTTCACATAATTTTTTATTAGGAATTTTTTTGAAAAGGTTATATAATTTAGTACTCAGTATAAGGGAAATGGAACTTATGATGTGATGTGCTGATGTGAGAAAAGCTGCTGGAACTAAAAACATGTGCCAATCAGCTAGCTGATATTATTACTGACAGGTTTAACATGGCACTCTCACAGGAGACTGTTCCCGCCTGCCTTAAGACAGCCACCATCGTCCCTGTACCCAAAAAGTCTGCAGTGTCTAGTCTAAATGACTACCGCCCTGTGGCACTCACCCCCATTCTGATGAAGTGCTTTCAGAAACTGGTTCTCCAGCACATCAAAGACAACATCCCAGCCAGCCTGGACCCTCAACAGTTTGCTTTGAGAGCCAAGAGATCCACAGATCCATCTCCACTGCCCTCCACTCAGTCTTGACACCCCTCCTCCACTCTAGTGTTGAACACCGGAGCCTCCCAAGGCTGTGTGCTCAGCCCCCCTCCTGTTCACACTGCACACCCATGACTGCAATTCCAGACAAGGAGAGAACTCTATTGTAAAGTTAGCTGACGACACAGACAACAATCTGCTGCTCAACATCAACAAAACCAAGGAGCTGATCGTTGAGTTCAGAAAAAAGGAGGCAAAGACACACACCTATCTACATCAATGGACCTGAGATGGAGCAGGTGAACGATTTAAGGGTCCTGGAAATTAACATCACAGAGAACCTGTCACGGTCGTCACACATATCCATATAATATCCATCCATATTAAAAACTAAGGTTCTTTATAATTCTTACCTTATTGTTTACTGGTTACTTTTGTAGTTTCCAATAAATTGCATATTAACACATTAGGTACTTAAAAAAAAAAACTTTCTCTTTAATTAACGAGTACTTACCAAAAGTACCAATCAAAGTTTTACTTGACTAACATTTTCAATGCAGGACTAGTAACAGTATTTTTTACAGTGTAGTATTAGTACTTTAACTTAAGATCTGAGTACATCCTTCACCACTGCCCCTCTCTGTAGATAATTATACTAATATTACTTAATAATGTGTTACAATATGAGTATATTGTAGTTACTACTACTGTTTTTTAGACCTATCTAAACAGCGCTGTGTGAGCTACGGAGAATGGTCTGGCTGCACCAGTTACTATTCTGGCAAAGGGTAAAAGATGCTCTGGCTCGTTTGTATTTCTTTTAACCAATCACAATTGTCTTGGACGGCGATTAGCCCAGGATGCAGCAACAGTGACCCTGCAAAACAGTTTACTGTTAACGACCAGGTTAGGGTGAGAGCAACATTTTCAGCATGTAGGTTTAACAAAAGGGAGGAGAATGCCTGAAATAGGCGGCCAGCGAGTCTCTCCTGGTGGTATTATCTTTTGTACCAGGATGGTGAATGCCCTATTCTGCCTCACGAGAAGGGCTGGTCATGACTCAACCACCAAGGGAGGAAAAATGTTGCCTTTGCCGTGAGAGAAGTACAACATGTCAGCATATTGTGGCAGTCAAGAAAAGTGAATTTTAGTGGTAATTAAGATCCTTTAGGCGCATTAATTTTGGACCCTTCCTGCAAAAACTGGTGTAATAAGGAAAGGCTTTTCAGCTTGTGACAATCTTTCTGGACTGGTCGCCCTCTCTAATTACCAATTTGAACCCATAGAGGCAGGAGGAATAAAGTTTCCCTCCATTAATCTCCATTGGGGCGGTTGTGGCTGCAAAATACTCAACCCCAAATTAGTCCTGATGCTGTGCCTTTGGTGTGTGAATGTGTGTGTGAATGGTTACCGCTCCTGATGAGCAGCTGGCACCCTGCAAGATAGCCACTGCCACCAGTGTATGAATGTGTGTGTGTGTGAATGGGTGAATGCTGACTTGTAGTGTAAAGCGATTTGAGTGGTCAAGATGACTAGAAAACGGACTTGATAAATGGACTTGCAGTTATATAGCACTTGTGTGTTACACAACACTTGTTACATTCACCCATTCACACACACATTCATACACCGGTGGCAGAGACTTCCATCTAAGGTTCCACCTGCTCATCAGGAGCAATTTGGGGGTCAGTATCTTGCCCAAGGACACTTCGACACGCTGACTGTAGCGGTCTGCGATCGATCCACCAATCTTCCGATTAGTGGACGACCGCTGACTAAGACTGCACTGATTTTGCTTGAGTCGAAGCTGAGCATGTGGGTGTCCATCTGTCCTTCTCACTTGTAGTTTGCATAGGGGCTCTCTAACATGTGCCTGCAACCGAGATTTTGTCTCTGTATTCAGCCTATAGGTGTCCCACATTGAATCTTTCAGCTTTTCACACACCATCATTCTCCTCAGTGAAGGAAAAAGGCTTAAAACATTATGCCCTGAGTGGAATCTGAATGTGCATACGAGCAGTTAAACATTTCCAACCATTTCCCATATAGGCAAGAGGCAGGCCATTGATCTGCCAGAGGCTGATCCAACTGGATTGTGATAGCCATGTCTCTGCTATAGAGTATTTGTGATGCCCCCTCCCATTTGGCTCAGATGCCTCTGGGCCATCAACCCCCTGGGACAGTGCTGGAGGCCAATGGACTAGTGTCTGCATAACAACCCCTTCTCTGGTTAACGCTTTACTTTATGGCTTCAAGAAAGCCATCTGGGAGTGGTCTCACCAACTTACACCAGAGCAACAAGTCTTTGTGCAACCAGCCCAGTAGTTTGTTTTAAAGGGCCTACATTCTGTTAAAGTGTCTACATTTACTGATTAACTCTTGAAAAAGAGAAGAGACGATCCAGCAGGAAGAGCATTCACATAATAGTAATGATGTAATGACAGGGTGAAAAGGTGGTGACACTGTCGTTCGTGGTGTTTGGTTTTTGTGTCTGAGTAAATCCAGCAAACTTGTCAATAGTGAACCTATTATGTATTGTTTTTAAGACATCTAAAACCCTCTGTACATTATATGGTGTAAAAATGTGACTAATAACCAGGCGTGGGCTCAGTTCACTTTGATTGGCTGGACATACTGTATGAAGATAGCAACTTATTTGTCTTGAGTCCGGATTGAGCAATAATTGCTACATTTTTTGTTTCATAATTTGAATATAATATGCCAAAGGGTTGTGAGCACTTAAATTTTGTTTTTTGAACTGAACCCGCCATTGATATAACATTAGTCTTTCACTTTTACAACAACAGTGGCAACAAGGAAAAAAACATTAAACGACAACAGTTAGATCATGCTAGGAACAGAGACATGGGAAAAGTAGAAGATAATGTTTGCAGGAATTCAACTAGAATCAGAATCAAGAGTTTTACTATGTGAAAGGCCTGGAAATGAATTAAAATTTAAATAAAATTGAATGAATATGTCTCTGGTTCTACCATGCTTTCATACAACAACAGCAATCATACAGTGGAGCAACCAAAGGGTTAGACTTAAAGCTTCATTAAGCGATATTTTGGGATTGAAATGGAGTCACCATCGTGAAAGGATTGCTGGTGCGGACCGCTTTAAGAGTCAAGACGCATTCTGTAGCTCTTCTAAATTTCCTCAAGCATCGATTTACAAGATGATTTGTTCACATTTTACTGCTAACTGTCTAATATAAACTAGCTAATATCTGACTGTAATTTTTATGGACTTCTTCCAAGAAGACTGGCTGGCATTAAAAATAACCAGATGAAACACGTTTGTCGTTACTGTGTCATGTATTTGTTGCCACGCGTGATGTTCCTTATTGTGATGTTATCGCAGCACAAAACAGGAGAAAACGGACCTTGGAGTAAATAATAAACTGAGTGACATTTCAATTTGTGTGCAGTGGTGGGTAAAGCAGCCAAAAACTGTGCTCAAGTAAAAGTACTATTACTTTGCGGAAGCCATGTGGAAGCGTGGCTGGGGTAGGAGTAACGGTATGCTGCATTAAAACTACTCCGAAAAGTACAATTTACTCAAAGCATTTACTGAAGTAAGTGTAACCACTGCTTGTGTGTTTATTGTTTGGGGGATTTTTTTTTGAAAGACATGCAAATTAATTGTCCAGAAAATATGGAAAAGGGTCTTAAGTCTCACAAGTTGAGCTCAAGTTGAGCATAAATTTATATTTATTTTACTCTTCACTGTAAAAGTTAAATGTTGTGATGGTGGCACCGACAGATTTTTAATGATTTTTCACAATAATTTACATTTTATCATCCTCAATCATTAATCTGTCAATATTCTTTCTGTACTTTCACAGGCAACAAGAACCTGTTGGTATGACAACAGCTCCCGATAAACTTTAAAACAGCTTTGTAAAAGTGAAGAGTCTAGATTAGTGTCAAATAAACAATAATCAAATCAAGCTAACTCACGTATGAGGACAAGGAACCAGGACTGGAATGCTAGTGAAGAATGGACTGACACTCAACATATTGAGAGAAACAGGCGAGACTGAATACCAACAGGGCAAAAGAGACGACTTCCCCAGGGCCCCTAACACACAGGGGCCCCCCCAACAGGTGGTCCAGCAGCTAATTACTGTCCCAGCACCCTGTAGTTAGTTAGGTTAGTGAGTAAAGAAAATTCTTTTGGGATGTTCACATTCCTCTGATTAAGCTGTAAACAAAACTGCTACAGTATAAACTTGATTAGTCAATCTATCTTAAGTATATAAGACCAGGGCAGTAGAGAGATTACTGCCCTTTGGTGTAATATCGCTTAATGCAGCTTTAACTGCAAATTTGACAAGTGCAATCATATTAAAAAAAAACATTCTGCAGAAGAATGTAAACTTTCAGAGCTGAATGACAAAGACAGAGAGACAGATAGAGAGAGGACGAAACAACACAGCCATCTTTAGTGTGCTGAAAAGACACAAAAGTTAGAAACAAACTCAGGGAAACACACCAACACACACGCACGCACACACACGCACGCACGCACACACACACACACACACACACACATAGACAACAATTGTTGATCCAGGTCTTAAAGAGCCGACTCATCATAATTTTTGACCAAATTGTCCTCACTAGAAAGACTTTGTATAATTTTATTATAACGCAGTGGATGGCTGAGAATATTTCACCTTGTACAACACTGACTACATCAAACTAACTGTACATCCAGTACAACACATCTTTAGAATATCTATGATGAAATATTTCTTTAAGACCTGAAATCTTAAACTTTATCCCCCCTCCCCCATTGGTCACAGTAACCACCACTAGCCATTGGTCAGCGGTGGTAACCATGGTAAAAATACAAACCACTGAGATGACGTCATCAGGGTAGGTGGATTATTATAACAACGAGTAAGCCGCCATGCCCCATTCATCACACTCGCATACTGCAACACCCAGTTGGTACTATGGCTTGGGAACAGGCTACATTGCTTCTTATTGTGGTGTATTTTCCTGAGCAGGGCTGCACATGAACACAGCTTACACACTGGCTAAACACCACCTAACCACTACAGCAAGTGGTCAGTCAGTGTATTCTAACATTAAAACTGAGTGAGGGAAATTCTGAATCCGCTCACCACTGTGATTCGACTATTAAAAATGACTCTTTCAATGTTTTGAAGTTTGGAGAAATGAGCTGTGTGAGCAGGGAGAGGGACAGTATGCTAAGCAGCAGGTTAGTAGTGTGAATGGTACATGGCAGTGCAGGTTGGCTAGCATTGTTATACTGATCCACCCACCTTAATGGGGATCCTTTGGGTGTGGCGATGCCATAGCCTTTGGAGTCCAGGTTTCCTCCCACTTTCATCGTGTCGCAGGGTTTCCTCTGCTCGATATACTCATTCATGGTGGACTCCAGCAGGTAGGCGTACTTCCCTTTGGACTTCCTGACGCGCAGGACGCCCTCGGATGTTTTCTTGACGAAGACAGAAGGTTCTGCTGATTTCATGTACTGCCACATCTTGTCAAACAAGGCGATTTTAGAACGCTAAAAAAGAGAGACAGATACAGAGAAGATATTATGACTTAGTTTGCACAACTTGGGTAGCTTTAAGATTCAAGATTAATTTAATTACTATACAACACAAGAAGGCTTCTCAAGGCTTATGCTGGACCAACACTTTATTAATACTGTTTGGGTCCTGCTTTCATCTTCAACTGTAGGTAACCTGCAATCATTTCTATATTGCATTACGCCCTTACCCTGAAGAACTCCTTGGTGGATCCAGAGTCCAGGGTTCCATATGCGATCTCTGTCTGTTTAGCCAGGTCTTCAGCACTCTCGATGGGAGAAACCATCCTCTCCACTGTCAGGAACGCAGCCAGGTTGGCAGTGTATGATGAGATGATGATCAGAGTGAAGAACCACCACACACCCCCCACTATACGACCAGACAGCGACCTACACACACAAACACACAGACCAAGGTATACTTATGATTGAAGGCATTTGACCAGTTGTAACTGCTCACATCACTTCATTTATTCTTACTAAAGAAATTTGAAGTATACAGTAGTAATACTTACCTTGGTGAGATGTCACAACCCTGTCGCATGAAAGCACCCAAAGAGAACCAAAGGGAGTTAAAGATCCCAAACTCATTGGTGGATTCGGTCGTCAGAGGCAAAGCTCCGTCCTCTGGCTCCTCTAGCGTCCACTCATAGGGGCTGAATCTGGATACCTGCAAGACAATATTATCATTTATGTAATGCGATACTATCATGCTTTGACTTTTCCCTACATTTACCTACATGAAAATACACACCCTTTCTTTAATATAACCTAGTACAGTGCCAGTTTGCGTGCTTAGCCGATCAGAACCTTTGCTCATGGAAAGTAGGCAGTTACTTCACATTTGGCAGCAAAATCCGACCGTGTTTGGCAGGAACAGATGGAGGCACTCAGCGAAACGATGGAAAATCCAACCAATATATTTTGTCAAGTGTTTAATTGACACACATAAACGGTACACTTATACGTTTAAATGGCAAGATATGGGACCTTTAAAATCTACACGATGTATATGGTATCGGATGCAATGCAAGCCCAGGCTCTTACAATCTGTCTAAGCAGTTCAGCAACATTTTCACATGATGTTGTCAATTGTCTTCACACACACACATTATGTGCATTGTGGGGATCTGAATGTTATTTTTAGGCTGGTCAGTCAGCACATTTCAGGCAGAATATTCATAACACACCCACATTAGGAAAATCTGATAGTCATGGTCAGAGTTGTACATTAGAGTTGTGGTGGGAACAAAAAAACAGTTATACACAACTGAAACTGACTTACCAGAAAGAGTACAACACTAACTCCTATATAGGCGAAGACGATGCACATCCAAATTTCATAGGCCAGCGGGTCCAGAAAGGAGAAGACTCCTGGTTTGGATTTCTGTGGCTTTTTGATCATGATGGAGATTCCCAAAGACATGAAGGGTTTGGAGAAATCTATCACCTCTTCACGAACAAGAGTGATCGTCAGGGGAGCAACTGCAATATCTGCTTTCTGATGGAGAGAAAAAGACAGTGAGAGTGTTGGACATTGTGATCTCTTAATGGACTTGAGCTGACTGGTGGGAAGAGGGGAAAAAATTGCAAGAAACAAAGAGTCTGGTGTGAGGCCTATTCCACTGTCTAGGAGGCTATTCTCGTCAAGCAGATAATTAGTAGACAGTGGACGTCAATTAAGCTAAAAAAGCTGGCGCACTACTTTAATTGCTGATGCTTTTGTCTAACCCTCAGTTTTAATAAATTACATTTTGTTTGAAATCTCTTGCATGGACACCATTTTCACCATTCAGCTCAACCGGGCTCCGCAGCCTGGACATGGCTGGAAACCAAATGGCTGGAGACCGGCGGAGCCCAGTTTGATGACAGGAGATACAGTTCAGAGGTTATTTACAGTGGCTCTGACGGGGACTATGATTTCGGAGACGACACGACACAGCAGGCGGGGACTGAAGACAGGAAAAATGGCAGAACAGCGAGATAGCTTTGGGCCTTCAGCAGCGACAGAAAATGGATTGACGAATTGAGGATTTACTTCGACCAAACCAGAGGTGATTGTGGGAAGACAAACCAGGACAGTTTTGGTGAGTTTTACTTTATGTCTTGTTTGAATGAAGTGTGTGTTTTACAATGAAATAACAAGGCAATTAAGCTCGTCTTAGTTCGGTAAAAGAGGGAAACTGGATTCAGAAGGTGTACGGTCATATTTTTAATACGTTTAGTAAGGAAAATAGGTGTAAGAATATTTCCTTTCTTGACATTTCGTGAGTTTGCTTTGTTTACTTATTAGACAAAACGCTAAGAGAGCTTGTGAAACTTAGCAAACTCGCCGCTCGTACACATCTCCCAGTTGAAACCACGGGGGCTATCGGACTATCACCTCTAGAGGTACAAAGTGGTATTATGACACAGTACGGGCCAGGGCTAACTGGTTAACATGCTAACTTCAGTAGATATCTCTGCAACATGATACCCACACGTCTTTACATACACATACACAACTGTTTCTTCACATTCTGTTGTTAGTTCATTTCATTTCAGTGTTCTGTAAAATTACCAGAAGATTGATTTACCAACACCCAAACCCTGTCCAAATTCGATTAATGATGTCAGAGTGCTACAAAAAGTGGCTGATGAGCCAATGGAGGAGCTCAGAACACCAAAACTCACATCTCTCATCCAAGA
Source organism: Hollardia meadi (assembly GCA_037974645.1). Taxonomy (NCBI): domain Eukaryota; kingdom Metazoa; phylum Chordata; class Actinopteri; order Tetraodontiformes; family Triacanthodidae; genus Hollardia; species Hollardia meadi. The sequence continues at coordinate 52,909 of JBBPCS010020690.1, forward strand.
TTTACTATCCAGAGTGGTAAAACTGAATTCCCATTCATATATAATTATATAATTATAATTGTTGCGTGTGTGTGTTTTAAAATCTTACCCCATATACCAGCTCTCCAACCATGCCATTCCAGATCTTGGTTTCTGCATCCCTGGCTCCATATTTTCCATCTCCCACAATCCTCAGTTGGTAGCGTATACCGCAGTGCTTTGCAATCTCAGCCGCCAGGTCAACACAGTAACCTAGTCAAAAGACAAATAAACAAACAAACAAAAAACATGCACACTGTATGATGCTGTTATTAGATGGTGGTACCATTGTGTGTTATTTATGGATACATCTGTTCTGTAGATTTTATAAATACATTACAATACAAATAAAAAAACTAACAGAACAAATGAACGGTTATGATGTGGTAAACCTTGTTCTATAAGCACAGGCATAGCCCTCTACTGGACTTACTCACTTATTCGCCCACTAATTTGAATGAATGCAGCCGGCCAATAGGGATGAGCCTACTAGAATACGTGGACGCCCCAACGTATAAGGCCATGAAACTGCCGTCAGATAACCTGCCTCCTCTTCAGCGAGCAGCGCAGGAGCAGCAGGGTCTGTAGGTAGAGGGCTCTGCACACACTATAGGTAAAGTGGGTGGAGCCCAAAAAATGACAGCCCTGCCATGACCAACATCGGCCCACTACACTAAACCTGACCAGCTAAGGGTAGCTGCCACAGCCCACCTATTTCCCAGTCCGAGCCACAACTGTGGAGACGTAGGGCGCCACAGCTGGCCTGGTCCAGGGAAACCCAACCTAGGCAGCCCCAGTCTAACACCCCAGGTGGTAACACACAGTCAACTCCCTGCAGACTACATTCCTGAGTCATCTACAGAGCACAGGGACATGTAGGTGCATGATGCCCAGAAATAAGGTGGTCAGGTGCAGTAAAAATTGATACACACGCCTTTGCCTTCACCAGTCCTGTGTCACCCCAGCGAGCCTGGCCCCCGTGAAGTAGAACCAAATGAAGAGACAGGGCTTGGACTACGACATCACCATGCATATGACCCCACTGAACAAGGCCAGTGACACTGCAACACTGCATGTAGAGTGTGCGCAGAGCACAGAGAGAAGGTCTCGTCCTCGCATGAAGCCTAAGTGACGCACTGAAACCTAGATAACCTCTTGGACAGGTCTTTTCCAGCCACACCATCCCCTAAGAAGAAAAACAACTGCTCAGTGTGTCTGATGGGGGCCATGCATTTGACAAAGCATGCCAATGTGTGAATTGGGCAAAGCAGATGCAGTTTCGCCTCCCTGTCCCCAGCATGGAGAGGACAAAATGCATCCAGCTGTAAAACTTTAGACCTAAGGGAGCTCCTTATGTTCCGAGGAATGAATGAGGGGTTCGGTCTGAGAAAAGCCCCACTGTGGTCACACCGAATTAACAAGCAGCAATGGTTCACTGACAGGGCATTAAGCTCACACACTCTTTTTGCCAAGGTCAGCGCAAGCGGCATGCTGTCTTGAATGACAGCGCCTGCAGAGATGAACGCTCTAGAGGCTTGTAGGGATCCGTCACCAAGGCCTAAAGCACCAAGGCCAGTTCCCACTTCAGCAAGGAGATATGTGCGCCCAGGCCATTGTCTCTTAACCCTTTGTAAGAACCGCTTCACCAGAGCGTGGCTAAAGACAGGCTTGTCACCAAAACCCTCGTGACAGGAGGAAATGGCTGCTGCATACACCTTAATGGTGGCATGAGGCAGCCCCCTGTCCATCAAATACTGCAGAAAGTAAAGAAATTAGGCGACTGTGCATACCAGGGGGTCCTGGGAATGTAATACTATAACTAACTATCGGAGCCAAGTTCCGCTGATAATGACTTTGGCCAAGCCAATAAATCGGTAGATCTCTAATTAACATAACATACCTTCGTAACGGTCATTGTCTTGAAACAGCTCAGCATTCTTCTTCAGCATCACATAAGGAGCTTCCTACACACACACACACACACACACACACACACACACACACAGGAATTAATCCTTAGTGTTTTATCAGTTATTCCTAACAATATGGCATGCTTTAATGTGAATTAAGATGTGTTATTATTGCCAACATGACGTAATGTTAACTCACTCTCAATCTTACCAAAAGAAAACACCTCTGCATTAAAAAAAAATCCATTTAACTTCCTCATTATCAATTCGACCAGGAGCATTGTAACATGGGAACATAATGTTTTTCCTCAAGTCAGTAGTGTTTAACTTTTATTAAATCCATGTAAAGAAAACTGAGAGAAAATAAGAAGAGAAACTGCTGGGTCCACATGTTTTACATGAGTAAAGCAAAGCTTTGTTCATGACGAAATCCTCTCAAAAGTCTGTGTAACTTTGCCCATTTCCACTGCGACTGGTACATTACTGCAGTAGAGAACTACTACAATTACTCTTTAGTTCATTACCAGTATAGTTGTAACGATGACTGTTTTGTTTTCCATCCCCATGGTGTCGTTAGGGTAGAGGTCCGACTTTGTCAACACCATCTTATCCACCTCATTCCAATAGCCGATCTAAGAACACAAACACACACAAATACGTTATATATATATATCTTCCACATAGCCACATGCTATCATGGTGTTTATTATGGCAAATTAATTCTTTAGTTACCTTTACAGGTCCGTTGTTCTTCAGCTCCATGATTGTCACCGAGTAGTTGATTCTCTTCCCGTACTGGTCAAACTGAATGTTACCTGTTAAACCATCTACACGCACCTACACACACACACATACACGCAGTCAAAGTATTAATACATACACATACACAGCTACAATACTATTATCCCGATTTTAATTCCATAAAATGGTGGCTCGCTTTCTAATTTCTTAAAACACCGTGGCATCTTTGATTTATCAGTCTAGTTAATGGTATGTTAATGTAACATCAATTAATCTCGATTATTTGATAATTCTCGTGTTTAATTAAGTCAGTGAGGTGTCCACTAACCACTAAATGTCCACTAATGTTAGTTAGCTAACCTCCTAGCATTTGCTTACTAGCTAGTTAAGGATTGAATTAGGGCTGTCACATTGCACTTGACTTGCTTTTATTTGTTTAACGCCACATTTAGCCCAGAGGGTTTAAGGAACAAGATATTGTCCACCATTATGAGGGGACTTGGTCAGCATGCTAGAAACAGAGATCAGGGCCGTTTAGGAAAACAAGCCTGCACAGGATAAAAACGCCATTGTGTCAGAACTGACAGCATTAAACGTCACAGCCTGTCCTCCTGCTCAGATGACGGCTGGAGCCCCCACAATGAGCTTCACAATAGCACTTTTTACAGTGATTGCACAATATCGCCGCAAAGACGACCCTTCTCTTCGCATTTTTGTACAATGGGAGGAAGTGGAGTCACGTCGTCCATCTATATTTATGTCAATGGTTGCAGCGTATTACACCTTCTCTGTGTAAAAAGGTCTCACTCATCTTATAAAGGAGGAGCTAATCCACGGTTACCTGTTTCAGGGCACGCTCAATCTCCACCCCCTGTGCCCAGGGCACTGCTGGATTGGCCAGACAGTCTCCACTGTTGCCACGACGACTCATGTCTATTCTCTGCTTGTGAAGGAAGCGGAACGCCTCGGTCATCACATGGACAGCATCATAGGTGAGAGCTGAGGTATACTATAGTGACACAGAAACAATGGTGAAAATCAATATCGCCTCAATAACACCATATGTAAGAGCTGAGATGTTGGAACGTCATTCTTGTGCTGCCTAATATGTGGTTCTACGAGGATCTGCGGTTCAATTCAGAAAGCCATCATCCACTGGCGGATTGGTAACCTGTTAAAATCAATCTGTCTCTCTGGCAGGTTATTATTAAAAACATGCTGAATGGCTTAAAAGAGTCAGACACTCAAAATCAGAATTTTCCAAAGATAAGGGCCCGAATTTATATACATATTTTCTCAGTGCAAGTTCTGAGACCCGGTTCCCATCAATATTCCAACAACTCACTTTGTTCTACTTCATTTGAATGAACTTCACACCTTTTTGTGCTTTTGTGCCACCAATTATGTATTGAAACACTTGTAATACAGAGAATTGAGTTAGATTCTTATATAGACAATACTAGCAATTATTATGTAACTCCAGGTAATCTGAATCCTCCTCACACAGGATATTATTAATTAAAACATATTGAAACTGTCCAGTGAACTAAATCTTACTCTGATCCGTGCATCAGCTCCAGGATACTCCTTCTCTTCCAGAGCCTCCCATCTTTGGTCAAACTTTGCCACCACAGGATCATCAAAATCTACTATCTGAAAGCCAGACACATTCGCACCTCCATACTGGATTTTAGAGAGGTCGCCATCTACAAAACCCTGGAACAAAATCAAAAACATGAACAAAAAAATTGAAGACATTGTAATTACATTAACTCTTTTGTGTAAAAGAAAATAATGTTGCCATATTTGTGTAGCAGAACGAACCCAGGAATATAAGAAGCTATTTTCTGAAAAGCAGAAATATTGTGGTGTTTAATCTAACAACCTCTGACCTCAAGGAAAGAGCTAAAATCCAGCCTTTTCCAGTTCAAACTGCTACCAATGCAGCTGCTATGGCTGCAGTTCCAACCTTAGAATCTAACTAACTACTATATTTTTTTTAGCAAAAGCAATGAACAAATATGTACCCCTGTTAGCTGCTTACACCTGCTGCCTGCCTGATTAACTGCCCTCCTGACGCTGTTTATTTGGATGTAACTGCTTGCTCTGCCGGCCAGCACGCTCCTGACTGTAAAACTGCTATTTGACACCTGATATAACAGCATGCCTTTTACCAATATCTTGATCAGCCATGCACTAGCAGCGTTTGGTCAGGCTGAACCAGACACAGACTCACCAAGTTAGCGATGATATAGTGGTATCCCTTCACGTGTCTGCCTATAGTGATCACCTGTCGGGAAAAGAGAACAATCTGTGTCAATAATGAACAAGAACAAATGTATAAAATGCACTGCAAGTTTCAGCTCATAAATAAATACAATAAGTAAATGGGGTTTTTAAAGGCTTATGTAGCTCAAGATGTTGGTATTTTTTCTCAAGCCATTGATCTTTTAGTTTATTTAGAGATGCATGGTTTTCACTGGACAGTGACAATATGGCCAGCTAATGTGAGATTTCTGTTTGTTTTGTTTGCTTCTTTTCTGCAATATTATTTGGAAACAGACATACAGTGTACGTTTTCTTTGTTATGGAGATGCAGGGTCCAAAAATCTTTGTCCTACCTGCCAATGGCTGGCAAGCTGAAAACCAAAATACCGGCCAAAATATTTTCCAACTGACCATAAAACTGCATATCAACTATTTTAATAAATGTCATTTTTGGCATTGCTTCACCTCCACTCATCGCCAGATTGTTCCGCCTGCTACAGTGGTAGTTACTCTCGGACGCTCCTTGCTTCAAATCTGTGAGTTATCTCTAGTGTTGTATTTTCCTCATTCTTCAGGTAATTCCTGTATTCCTGTGCCTCAGATCTTCTGTGCTCGACTTGCCACTCTCCATGGATCCACTCAGCCATACCTGCATCAGCAACACGCCACATCTCCCACGCTGCCTGCACTCCTGATCAGCCTCCGCTGTTCCAACTCAGCTCCACACTCCTCGCCAGCCTCACATCTCCAATCTCCTCTCATCCTGAACCCAGGGACCTCATCCATTTCACAGTGTTTTACAAAAAAAACCAACCTCAAACTATTTCCCCCGTCCGCTTTTGGGACCTCCTCCAGTTGATTTAACCAAACCATAACTGGACAATCTGGCCAAAAAATGGACCCAGCAGACACAGATTCACTCTGTCAGACTTGGGTTTGCGGCCCAAGGTGCTCTGGTCAGGCAGCATGACAACGTGATCCGAGAGGTAGTTACAGATACCCTCTGTGGTTTGACCACCAGTGAAACCAAGCTAAGTGCACAAATGGAACAGATGACTAGACTCCTCCCTGTGCTCCTTCTGCCTCAGCAGCTCAAGCCACGGCAGCAACTTCAATCCCCAGCTCCTCAACTGCTTCACCTGCCCAGTTTTCACCAGCCTCCAGTGACCCATACATGCCAACCCCTGAGCGATATTCCTGTGACCAGGGCCCCTGTGGCCATTTTCTTCTTCAGTGCTCCCTAATATTTGACCAACAAACCACCACCTAATCCCCAGATAAGTCCCGTGCAGCTTTTGTTATGAGTTTATTAGTTCGTAAAGCCACTAAATGAGCATCCGCCCTTTGGGAGGGTTCATCTCCCATTTGTAGTTTGTTCCCGTTATTTATGCCCAAAAAAGTTTTTGACCACCTTGTGCAGGGGGAAGAAGCCACTAAACAGCTTCTGACCCTCTGCCAGGGGTCTCAGTCAGTGGCAGAGAGTGGGGGGAACGAGGTAACACTTTAAGGAGCATTTATTTGTGGTTTGAGTGAGGCAGTTAAGGATGAACTAGCCGCTATGAGACAGACAATTTGGAGACTTTAATTTCACTTCACTAGATAATCACCTTAGAGACTGGCATAGAGAAAAGGGCCTAGTCTCCTATCTTCAGTCTTGTGCACCATGGAGAGGTCCCTTTGACAACTCTTGTACTCATAATCCCGTGCCTCACCATCTCCCCTTGCTGGCCTGGAGGAAACCCACGCAACTAGGGAGAGCTCAGCTTACTCCAGCAGAACGACAGCAAAGAGTTAGAGGGGCTGTGCATTTATTGTGGCCAGGTCGGTCGTTTCCTCTCCTCCTGTCCCCTGAAGCCAAAAGAGAGGGCTCACCAGCACATGGTGAGCCAAACCTCCTCTTCTTCCCAATCCCCTCAATTCCAGATTCAGCTCCCTGCCTCTGCTCTGGTCTCAAGAAACTCGCCCACTCCAAACTCTGTCATGGAGGCTGCCTTGTTTACCACAGAAGAAGAGGAGTTTTGCATTATTTAAGCAAAATGAGATTAGGGCTACTATTCCCTCCTTGTCATGTTGGAGGTGAGCGATGTTTTTCCGGAGCTCCCAGGTACAGAAACTTGTAAATTGGTCTGAGGTCAAATGGACAAATTCAAAAAGTGCCCTTCCAGAAACAGATACAGAGCTCATTCTTGAAGGCTGGGCACTGTTTCTTGCAATTCATGGAAAATTGAGCCAATTCTTTGTAAGTCTCTCATGAGGAAGGACAAATACCAAATATATTCAACAAAATATAAACGCCATAAACTCCAGCTGGTTTATAAATAACTATTAGTGGTTTGTCTTGACTTGTCAGTGGAGGTTGCAGAGTTGAATACTCTGACGAGAAAGTGCTTTGAAGAAAATTAAGCACAGTAAAAGTCTGGTGTACAGTTATTAAAAAACAACTACAACAAAAATAAAGCAAAATAAATGTAAGGGAAAAGGTCTTTTTTAATGACAGATGACCTAGGAGGATGTCTGAAAATGGTATTGTATTTGCGGGATACTGCAGAGGACAGATCTGTAGCATGTTGAAGAGATAAAAGAAGCTTTCTTGGTGATGGATGGATACTAGTACTTATACAGTATTACTAGCTGTAACAGTGACAAGATTGGAATAAACCTGTTCCATGATGTCTTTAACTTTGTCTTGTTCACAGTCCAGGATGATGCGTCGCTCCTTACGGATCTCCAGGTCCTAAAAACAGACAAGTATTTAACAGTTAATGTTGTGCGGGTACACGCGGTGAAATGTAGCTCTGAAAGCACCAAGTGGTATTCATCTGATCCTCAGATGCAAAGTGGTTCCTAAATTTGGCTGGCTGTGGGAGGAGAGGTAGAGTAGAGAGTGTGTCATCCAGCTGCCCACTGGATACTGCCCACCACCCTATTTTTTCACTTTAATTCGTCGGTAAAGGCACCATGAAAACCTCACAAATATCAAAAGATGAAACAATCCTGCCATTCACTGCACACTGAAAAACATATTGGTAAATGTCTTATTTCACAAATTACATAATGTCATAACATTTTCCGAGACAGGAACTGATATGTAGCTATTATTTAACAAGAAGGTCCCTGGAAGGACTGACTGTGTAATCGAGTACTAATTATATGGAACAAGTAGTTTTTACATGACCAGTAATTAATTAAAATTATTTTCTAACATACCCTATTTTTATTTTTTTAGTCAGAGCACAGCAGGTCACCTGAACATGCAAAAATCAGTCAGTCAAAAACTGCTTATTAAATCCACCCATCTTGATTTCTGCTATTTGCTGGTTCTTACGATTATTAATAATTTGGTGGGTAGCTAACAAGTGTAGAACTGTCTCACAACGCTGTCTTAATTTGCTCTATTGCTCGCACCAAACACATTCCCTCGAATCCTAAACTAATAACATGAGTTGTAAAAGAAATTTAACACAATGAAAACGTTGTTTTCTCTACTCAAAACCAGTGTGCATTGTGAAACTGGAGCACGTGGGTAAAATAATATTTAGCATTATCGAAATTTATTTTTTTTAACTCCCATTTTCAAATTTAAATGCTGCTGCTAACTGCTAACTATCCATTGTTGAACTTGGGAAGAGCCACTACATGACACTGTGCCACCAGCCACTTCTTTTTGTCTGTCATGAAGTAACTTTAAAGGGAGGGCATAACAGGTTGGGGGGTCCACACTATGCCATGGATGCTACACTAATCTGAGGTAGTGGGCGAAAGATTCACCAACTTTTTGACCATAGTGTCTGTTTGTTTTTTTTGTCTATCGTGTGTCTATAACTGCTTGGTGTGAGTACTGACAGGGTGTATGAACGGAATATGACTACCTGAAACACTGAGCGGTAGGCTTCGTCCTTCCTCTCATCTTTCAGGTTTCCTACATTTATCGCTGTGACGACCCATTTTTTCTCCGCTGCAGTGTCCAGTATTACCTGAAGAGTAGAAAGACCTACACACACAAAACACATGCATCCCTTTTAGTATTGCCGCCTTTGTTAGTGCATACCAGGTAGGATTGGGGTTCAACAACCTTTTTAGACAACTGAATCCATTATTGAATCTGCTCATCCAATCTGAATCCTTTAAAATCCCTTATCAAATCTATTTAGGTTCAGCTGTATGTTATAACATATGTTATAATTCTCTTGATGTCCAAGAAAGCAGTGGCACAACGATGAAATGACAATTATGTACATGACAAATTAAATAACAGCTAACAGCAATTTTTTGCAAGCCATGCATTCCAAGTACTGGAGCTCGGGTTTAGAACTATTAAATTTATATACATGAGGATTTTTCATTTCGGTCAAAAGATACTGAATAGATGAAGCAGATGTAATAGATTTTAGAAGGAAAAAGAAGACTCTCTTTATCTCACCGTAATACATCACGTCAAATAAATTTTTCCCAAAGATGGTTTCTGTCGTTTTAGGTAGATCTTATCACACTGATGTTTGTTCAAGTGTTCATTTTTCTGTTCAGTTTGGTTTTAATTAGATATTTGAACCTATAAAAACAGGGTGAAACGTCATGATTGACAGCTGAGCCCTGCTCGCAATTGGGCGGGCCGGTGTATGGGCGGGAACTCAATACCGCGGCTCTGCTGCCGGGTCGCTACTGCACAGACTCTGGCTCCAAATGACGTCACCAGCGCAAGATGGCAGCGTTTGTATTCGGTATTCGATATTTTGGCTTCATTTTTGTACAGTGGGAGGAAGTGGAGACGCGTATGTCATCTTTTTTTATGGCAAAATCCTCCATCACAATGTAATTGTATATCACAATTTAAATATATTAGTGTAGTAAATTTTACAGAATAATCTATAAAAATCGATAAAAATTAGACAAAAAGCTCAGTTTTTGCTGATTGAGCCAAGAATCCAATAAAATGAGTAAAATCCAATGAAAAACAAAATCAAATGCAACATCCAACATTGCCCATACAAACCTAATAATTCATTAAAAAATGTAATTAAACTGATAAAGATTAATATATAGAGATATAAGGGATGGATAAAAAACGAGCAAGGCCAATATATCAGTTCATATCATAAAACTAATATACTAACTTGATATACTGGAGATAGATCATTATTGGTGTACATTATTGTATCATTGAGGTTATTTCTAAACACTTTAAACATCCATTCAGAACCTATGTTGGCTTTTTAAAAAAAACATAATTAAGTGATCTTTTAAGTGGAATTGTCTTAGAAATCAAGCAGCAGCAACACTAAAACGGCATGCTCATAAATAATGAGACTGTACCTCTGTCACTGTCGTATAGATAGGCAAACTTTTCCCATTTGTAGTACTCCACTACTGAAACTAGTGGCCCCTTGATGTCCGGCCTCATCTGGAGAACAAACTGATTCATTCCTTCAGCTGGGAAAGAAGGTGTGATGAAGGAGACATGAAGAGTCTCGCAGAAGGACGTGATGGTGTTTACCGACTTCTTGTCATAGAAGCCAAAAATGGCGTAGACACCCCGGGAGAACTGGGAACAAACTGGGAGAAAGAGAGAGAGATTTTTTAAAAATAAAACATTAAACAGAAGATACAACACACAGGAGGCAGGCAGGATTTCGGTACAAATAATAAAGAAGTGACAAAGGAAGGATGTCATTGTGCTCAACACCTGTGATAATACCTACAGTACCTTCTGATCTTTTAGCTCTCTTTAGTAACATTTAGAGTTTTATGCAGATGATGACGATCAATGTGAATACCTTTGATATTCAGCTGTGTACAGCATAATGCATATACGATATATTACTTATATATTATATATAACATAACAGCTGACCTCTTTTTGTCCTCCCTGAGTCTGCAGTCTCACTACATTTTTTATGTAGATGCCAGTTTTTCCTCTTTATCTTATTTTCTAGGCCTCTATGTTCAACTAGGAATAGCTCTTGCAACAGCCAGGCTGCAGGAAACGTTAGATATTGCAATGAATGGCTTTAGTCCATCTCCACCTCCCAATATCCCACACAAGCTCCTTAGTACATTGGCACCTGCCTGGACTACCACCCAGGTGAGGACACAGCAGGGGCGGAGGCTTGCATGGATACTATTCCGGCAAGGAAGTAAATAAATATAAAAACTGCTAAAACAGGTCACTCAATATACTTCAGCAGATGTTAACATATTTAACCAATGTAGACATGTAGACAATTTTGCTGTTCGGATCCGATGTACTTTACATTGAGAACGTACAGACGTATAGCGAGGAGAGAGGGGACAGAAACAACCGGCTGCTCAGAGTCGCACTGAACTCACGCCATCGGTGCTGCGCGAGGCGAGAGTCCTACACTCTACTGACCATAATCCATATTTCAAAGTAGCTCCATACAGCTGACATGTTGAAGCTTGTAGCTGGCGCTCATAATAAACATTTAGCGTCGTCGCGTGCGCATAATTAACACGTCACCTTATCGGCCAGGCACATCGGCAGAATTTTTTTATATCTGCAGATGCCGATAATTAACTTTTTAAACTTTTATCTGCCGATACCGATGTCGTGCCGATATCATCGTGCATCCCTAATTCAGTAAACTAAACTTCAAGCGTGTCTTGACATAAAACCTGGAGGCCAATTTTCTGCTACTTAACTCAGACAAAACTAAAGTGACTGTGCTAGGCCCTAAACAACATAGAAACACATTATCATAACGATCACTACTCTGGAAGGCATCTTTTTTGTGCTTTCTCGTCTCGCTGGTTTCCATGGATCGTGGCTGAACCTACTGCTGTGGCCCTGCTTGTTGCCCACTTCGACTATTACATTAGCATCCTTTGCCTCTGTCTCTCTATCAAGCCAACCCGTCAAAAATGGCCGCCCACCTAGAACTAGGACACTTCGACACACTGACTGCAGGGTCCTCTGATCAGTGGGCAACCGCCCGGTGTAGTCAAGGACATGACCTCAGTTCTCCCCAGGAAAATACTATATAATTCTTCCTCTTAACATCTACCAAAGGAAGGCATTTTGTCTTTGTGAAGTGAATAAGGTAGTCACATTATCTGCACATCCTTCGTACCAGGTGCAAAACAATGGCGTGGACAGCAGAAAAGGAGGACTCCTCGCATTCACTGCTATCACAATACACTGCACTGCCCTTAAATAGCAGAGCTTTGAGCCTCAGGCCATTATTACATAATGCTCTGATGAAGACAGACTATACTGCATGCATGGAGTCCTCATTCCCACTGCTTCTACTCTATGATCTGATACTGAATTTGGAACGCAACGTCACTCTACACTACCCCAGTTAAAAAATAATTGAATCAATTTACTCGCACAAATTTATCTTACCAAATTTATATCAAAGGTCTGTGGCCTCAACCCATTTGCTAAAACTGCCATGCTCGTAGCAAACTGTTGTATAGATACACCTGAGAGTTATTGCATAAGCAGCGACTGTTTGTTAAGTTTGCCATCATCAGTAGGGACCTGTCCTGTCCTGTATCAACACTGCACACCACATATTAATTTTCTATATTTGAAGCTGTGTGCCCCTCTATCACAAACACATCATGTGTTTCCCACACGTAGACTTCACATGGGAGGGCCACACTGGTATATTAACATACGTGAAGTATATTTAGTGACCCATTTTGGCATTTTTTTAATATTAATTTTTTATCTGCCTGTGAGAACAATGCCATCTGCGGACGATTAAGTAGCGGACAGTCAAACCTCCCTCTGATGTTACTCCTTCTGTCTACTGACATTCGCACACGCTCTGCAGAGAAACATACAGAGAGAGAGAGAGAGAGAGAGACGTTGGCTTTGCTACATCATTAACAAGCCTCTTCCACAAACAGCCCACCTGTTCTTGTGAAAATGGAATCCTGAGTGAAAAAATCCAAAAAGAAAGTTGTGTTTTTAGGAGCAACGTTCTGCTGACGAGGAAAGTCAACAGAATAGACTCAGGGAGAGAGAAACAGAAAGAGGCTGGGCGGGGCAAGCATGTGTGTGTGCAGTCAGAGACCAGTGGTGTGTGTGTGTGTGTGTGTGTGTGTGTGTGTATGTGTGTGTGTGTGTGTGTGTGTGTGTGTGCGTGTGTGTGCGTGTGTGTGTAAACACGAAAGTAAAGTGGAGAATTGAGCAGAAGTTAAATGTTGAAATAAGAAATCAGGGTAATTAATGTATTCAGTGTATCCCCCCCTTGTGAGTTCCAGACCCCCAATGGACCTCGGTTTCCCTAACCTGGAGGAACTTGTCCTCGGCTATGGCAAAGGTTGCTACACCAGAGGAATTTAACAGAAGCAGTAGAAGAGGAAGGGTGCGTGAATGCACAAAATGGAAAGCCTTGTCTCATCCCCTCGCTTTCCAGCATCCTGGCGAATGTTTGGTTCCTTCGCCACAAAACTGAGGAACTTCAGGCTCTTTTTTTCTCCACCAATACAAGTTCACAGATGTCTGTATCTTAATTTTCATAGCGACAAGGCTCGAGGAGAACGACTCCAATGGCAAGATGGCGGTAGAAAGGTTTGGGGCCCTGCTTCACACCATCCGGCAGATCACGACCACCAGCGAGTCATGCCTTCAACCCCATAGAGCCACATCTGCTATTCCAGAAACTCACAGGGTTCCCACACCCCCCTTACCATCACATTCAGCGACTTTTCAAGGACTTTCCAGGACCTATTCAATCAAATTCAATAATAATATAAAAATAATAATACTTTGAGACATGGATCAAGGTTAATTACTCAACTCACAAACTGTCAAGGATTTCAAGAGTGAGAGCAAATGTTAAATTTTCCGAGCTGTCAGCAACATCGACTGACTCTCCCCAGGGATGCGTCCTCTCTCCTCTACTGTGCATTTTCTACACTAATGACTGCTTCAGCATCAAAACCATCACATCTTGATGTTTGCTGATGATCCAGCTATGAGTATGCTAAACAGGAAGGAAATTTCCCATGGACCTGTTAAATTGTTGTCATGAACAGTTGTTACTAGTTGTTAGTACTCAATCTGTCAAAAACTAAGAACTTACATTATGTATTGATTGTAGACATTCTCACCCGTCTCCTGACAAGACATTGATGGCCCAAATATAGAAATAGTGGAGTTATACAAATATTAGGGAATAAATGTGGTTATCAAATGGGTATGCATCTCTCAAGGTCAAACACAAAATGTAGTCAACAGAGTGGTGAATGTCTGCAGCAGAATAACTGGTACTGCACATGAAACTCTGCAGAATCTCTACAGCAAACAGTTACGTAAGAAAGAGCAATCCATCGTTTTTGATTGTTCCCATCCTTTCAACAGTTTCTGCCATCTGGTTCCTCCTCAGATTCCACTACACGAAGCCAATAAATTCAAACACTCCTTTATACCCTGAATTGAGTATTCTACACTGTTAATTCATTCTATTATTGTGTTTATGTGCCCTGTGTTTAATGTGTGCTGAATGTATGCATCCCAATCAATCAGAGCCTCTGATTTTTCAGTGATTTAAAAAGTTATTGTGTCTGGTGGTCCGCTTGGAGAAACAGTCAGCCAAACAGAGCTTTGTGGGCAGAATTAAGGATGCGGATGCCACCGGATGCCTAAAGATAGCGAGTTTCGTACTGACATGGATACCTTTTAGTTTAAGTTTCTTTAGAGTTTCTTTAAATATTCATCAGTTACTTTTCCAAATTTTCCAAATGGCTCTTCACATTGGCATAAACTATGAGTAGATCCAGTGCAAAGCTTCGCCCGTTGCTCCCCTTGTTCCAAAACAGTGGTGAAGAACACTTGGAGCAAATGCCAGGATTTTTCATGGGTTTTCATTAAAACAGAATTATGACTGGTGTTTAAGTGTAGCACAAATCTGTCAGAGCAGACAAGGCCACCACATGACTGGTTGCTAATAATAAAGCATAGCATTTGAAGTCCAGTGTACAAGTACAGTGCTCACTCCACATAAAACGCACAAGGGCAACATTAAATCACTTCCAGCAAACTTCACAGAGAAAAATGAGGGGTCAAAACAGCGTCCGCAATCTGTTTTAACCAAATATTCTCTGCTCTAGCTCAGCTAAAAGCACAAAAAAACTGAATCCGTGAGCACGTTAGCTTGTCCTTCAATACCAAGGCTGTTTGTAACCAGTACCAACAACGTTATCTTCAACAATGTTAAGCCCCGCCCTCTGTGAAACATCAGGATGCGGTGTGCATGCTGCTCCAAAATGGATACAGGGGATACACGTGCACCACGTCAAGAGTTTTCCAGGCAACGACAAAGAGTTTGAGTGACGTTTAGGAACAGCGCCACGCAGAGCGCCCTACAAGTGCAAATAATTGATTTTCGAATAATTGGATATTTAGCATTATTTTTGGCCTGTCGGGGATTCAACCAACTTTAAACAATAAGAATCAAAACAACAGGTGTTTTTTTTTTGGGATGTCTTCATGTAAACACAAACTCTGCTGCTTATAACTTGTTTCTATAAATGAAGTTGAAAAGGTGTAGCACACCTTATTTTCCATGAGCTTCTTAATCCAAACACCAAAGGTCCTGGTTTAAAACCAGTAATTGAATGAGCTTAAAGTATTGATACGATATGACTCACTGTCGGAGTTGTTGGAACAACAGAAACTCTCAGTCCACTCTGGTTGTACCGTGTATTTACAGAGTGCAGTTTCTTCCCTCAATATTTTACCGACGGTGCTTTTATCTGCTCCAAATGTACCAGAATGAACCAATTACACTCCTCCTCCTTGAACTCCTTATTGAACTGAAAAGACAAATCAAGCTGCCGACTGAGCGAAATGCCATTTTAAAAGGAACAATCCAAAATGCAGTTTTGACAGCGCTGTTTTAGTTGGTTCTCAGTTCTCTATTTGGGCTCAGACCCCTCCACTCTGGTCTGTTCGCTGCCACCTTGCCACTTCAGGACCCTCCTGCAATCACCACCACATATTCAGCTCTTCAGGACCCTGCCATCACTACTGCTCCCCCACATCCCCCCATGCTCCTCACCTCATCCCACACAGCCACTACACTCTGACCCTCCAGACCCTCACCCCAGCCCCATTTATCCATCTCAGTCCTCCCAGCCAAGGCTGTACGACCCTCACTTTTTAAAACCCATTTTTAGAGACTACCTTTTATGTGATGTCGTTTTTTGTTTTTTTTAAAAATCTTTTTATCTCTTATCTTTTTATTTCTTTTTATTGTTTTTTATTTATTCCTTTTGTTTTTTATTCTTTTCAATACTTTATTGCTCGTCTCTTAATTCTTCTTATTCTTTTCATCTGTTGTCTTTTACTGCCTTTATTCTTGTATTCGCTGCTCTCTTTTAACTGCTTGTCTTAATACTTTTATATCTTGCTTTTTAAATCCTCTCCTTGTTTTAATTTTATCTTCATTTTTTAACCTTGTCTTGTTTGGCCTGACTGTTTGACTTCTGTTGTCTTCCTGAGTATCCTGCTCTTGCTTTGTCTGACAAAGCACTTTGTAAACTTTTATTATTATTATTATTATTATTATATTATTATTATTATAATGATCTTTTGTCGAGTAGACAGACAAAGCCTACAACAGTCAACTTTTATTTTGGCCTGTCATCGAGTTACGTACTAAATTAACATAAAGTAGTGACAGATGATATGACCTGCCTAAACCAACAACGGTCAGCCCCGACTGCAAATGTGAAGATGCTACCTAATGTTTTGTACACCGCTCTGTGCAAACGAGAAAGAAGAGCCAGTGTTAAGCAAACTGTGTATTTTGCCAATGAGGATGTCATATCTCAAAGTCACTCTTGAAGTAACAGTGCTGCACTGGAAAGGCTGGTCCCGTCATAAAGGAGAGCACAGCTGCAACACACAGCTAAGTAGAGTAAAGAATGGGTGGGCATTTGATTTGCTCTAGTTGATACCACTCCATTAAATTATGACAAGATCAGTCCTAATACCAAACTGCGCAGAGAATAGCATAAGAAAACCAATACTTACAGCAGTTGGTGACAGCAAAGCTGTTGGCCACTTCCAGGTTGTCTATGTGTGGAGTCAGTCTGAAATCTGCCATCCCAAACTGAACCATGCCAACTCTGAATGCACTATACTCCTGATCGGCACCCCTTGGGAACAAACCACCTGAGACAGACACACAGACGAGACCATGGTCAGACAAGGAAAAGAAGAAGAGAAACAGCAGAATGACTCAGTCCTAACGTTAGATTTATTTGTCACTTTGACTTCTCTTGCAGTGTTAATGTCGATAGCTTAAAAAAAAATCAGTGTTTCTCCGACGCTCTTTGGCCGACACAGGACATCAGGAGGGGCCGCGAGCTGAGCTGCCGCCAACATAGCTCGGCTTGCTTCTAGGTGCTCAGCTTGTTTATATGATTCATTCAGCGTTCATTGTTCCTGAGGGTTTTAAACCAAGAGCCGGGCTACCTGCAGAGGTCTCTTCCTCTCAGAAACAAACAGACCCAGTAATTAAAACCTGTAAAAACACTGAATAAAGCAGTTTCACGTGTCTCTGGAAACATTTGGGATGATGCAAGTACACAACCCAACAAAATATATAACAAACGTCTAGACATTTCAATGTAGATGTTACATATTATATGTTTAATTAACATTAAATCCTGACCGATCCTTTCTGCATGACAGGAGATTCAGATAATCAATGAAGTGAAACTGCTGGGCCTGATGCATAAGTGGCACAGTGTCTCCTAATGCAGAGACATATTGTTTCTGCTGCATGAAATTTAATTAAACCCATCCTTTATTAATCAGAATAATAGCTTTTTATGACCTGGCCCACCTGACCTGCAGTTATAACTGTGAGCCACGCATCAGCACATGCAAATATGTTGAATTTTTTGTCAATATGGACATGCTACACATCGCTAGATCGGTTAGGTTCTCCAATTCGATTGTTCAGGCCATTTTACAGAAACCATGAGCACCAAATAATTAATTTAGATTTGCTGGCATGACAAACAGAGAGCAAGAGATGAAAACTAGAATTACCGCCTCACAGTCGCGTGCCTACACGCACCACTGAAGTTGCAGTTCTCATCCATGTCTGTCCAGACTCACATAATATAATAGTGACTGATAGAGAGCTTGGTCAAAACGTTGCTGCAAAGACGCCACAAATTCTGAAATATGGATTCTTTACACACATGTTCAAAGCAGCAGCACAGAAGATGAGCCCTAACATAACCATGTGCAAGACTAAATGATTATGTATATGAAGAGTTGCAGTGTGCTAACAAGGCGACAGACGGGTTTTTTTTCCCTAACTGCTGCCTTTATCTGTCCTCAATATGAGGCCATCCATATGAGATGAGCATGCACACTTAAGTCTTGGTGCACCTATTCGAATGAAGACGATGCTACATGGCTAACTAGCGAATGACATCTACAGTTATTAGCAGTTAGCATCAATGTTAGCCCGAAGTATAGCTATCTGTCCATCAAGAAAGTCTGTAAATCACCTTGTGCTGTATTCCTTGTTGTCAAACTGGCCTTACAACATTTAAAGACATCTTAATGACAAGTCCAAATTGAAACACTGTAGTTGAGGTCAGGGAAAATATTCAGGACAATGGTCTCATGATAGTCAATGTCAAAACAAACCACATCTGACAGTTTAATGTAAAACTACATAAAACTAAATACTTTCTTCAAAGTTTGATAATTAGGCTTTCTGCATGTTTAGGACAGGTTATGTTGTCTTGGATAACGCCACAGTCTCAT
Source organism: Hollardia meadi (assembly GCA_037974645.1). NCBI lineage: Eukaryota > Metazoa > Chordata > Actinopteri > Tetraodontiformes > Triacanthodidae > Hollardia > Hollardia meadi. Next base: position 71,611 of record JBBPCS010020690.1, read on the forward strand.
AATCCAGACATCTTAATGTCAGCTTTGCATTAAAAATTACATAAGTAAGTCCTGCTTCTACCTATATAATGGAAAGGCTTCTGCCTCTTTGGCTCTTTGTCAGCTTGGAACATGCTATCACAGGCCTCCTTGGTTCACTGGCCGCTCAAAGATTCCCACTGTGTCCCAGCATCAACATCTGGAGACAGTGGAGCTGCCTCAATGTGGGCCAGTGAAAAGCCAGTTAGAGAGATGTTTATTTGTATTTGTAGTTTTACAACCATTATTTCACATCTGTTGTTTTTAATTAAATTGATGAGTCGCTGACATTTATAGTGAACATTCTGATAAATTCTGATCAGTTTGAGCGTACCGGCTCACAAATCCATCTTTTTTGCAATCATTATCAAACATGCATGAAGAAAATAAAGGTCCATTAAAAAGATTTTACCTCAGCTTAGCTGCAACACTTGTGGTGGAGCTGGCAGAATGAGGTCATATTTCTGCACACATACCCTTTTGCCCTGAGCAGGGAGCCCATTTAAGGCAAGTACGGCAGCTCGCAGTGAGGCAGAATTCGCTTCTGGGACTGAAAAGTCGTAACAATCTTGCTAAGCTTCTGTCATTAAAAACATTTGCAAATGACCATAGGACCCACACAGTCCACACCTCTGACGCAGAGAGTAGCTGTCATTTTATAATCCACAATATGTTATATTGCCACAGAGCCCCCCTGCGGTCAACTTAGGAAAAGAAGATAGCTATGAGTGAATCTGTACATGGCATTTAATACAATGGGCTAAATTTGATGAATCACATGCACATTCTCTCCTCAACCTACTCCCAGCAGGCTCTGCAGCAGATCTCAACTCTCTTTTCCCCACAGAGACTTTGGACAGACTTTGAACTGTCTCTAACCTTCGGTGTCTGGACTGTTTGGGAGTTGTTAAAAAAAAAAGAGAAGGGACATAAGGGGTAGAGGTCTTCACAGGTCCACCAGAACCCAAGCCCCAACCCAGGAAGTTGGAAGTTGGAACCAACCAAGTTCGGTTTTACTTTTTATACAGTTATTCGGGTCCAGGGTGGTTCCCGTTCTATTATCAGAGGTCCCAGGACTGACCTTTACCATAATCAAGCAAGCAAACTGCAGAGTGAACCTGTGGCCACAGAGTATTGCCAATTGACCTGTGCGAGCAAATGCCCCAGCTCAGAAGGTGAAAGGTCAGAGAGCAGAGGTCCGAGGACTTTTTTCATGAGGAACATCCATTACCTTTCGGCCTTGCCAGAGAAGTTCACAGGAATCAAGGTAATCACCAAGATACATCTCTCTGTATTTCGCCGTATACTGGAGTTTTTTAAAACGGTGTCAGTGGCGACTTTCTCTCACTGGCCCAACGGTAGTAATGTGTTTCAGGGTTGGTTTTCCGAAGGGGGGGGGGGGGTGTTGCAACCAATGGCATCATAAGCATGTTGACGGCGCTTGTTTAATTATTCTCATTGCCAGATGAAGTAGACATAAGATCCATACTGCAGGTTTAAAGAAAAAAGAGATTCAGGGATGCCAAAACACAGATTTCACACACACGCCTTTTCTCACACTAACTTTTTGCCTTCGTTTCTTCCATTATATATACTTTTTTCCAAGTTTAAACGGGCTGGTTGAGGCACCACTTCCACTTCCACTACCGAAGTCTTAAGTTATGACTAAAAGCTTTCCGTCTTTGACCTCTGACCCCCAAAATCTAATCAGTTCATCCTTGGGTCCGAGTGGACATTTGTGCCAAATTTAAAGAAATTCCTTAAAGAGTCCCTGAGATATCGGATTCACGAGCATGGGACTGATGTGAGCGGTGACCTTGACCTTTAACGCAGAGGCATAAAAATAAACTGGGTGTGAATTGTTTTAGGGGTCATTGTAACACGGAAAGTCTGTTCCGTTAAAGCTGAATTAGGTTAATGGCAAATAGGAGGCATAGTTGGTTTAAAATCTTGTATTCTGAAACACAGTTTCTGTCTGATACTGCTGCATTCTGAGGCTCATATCAGTTTTACTGGACACTCTTTTTATTTTCCTATTTCATTTTGAAATATCTTTCCCTTTCCGTCATTTGTGTCAATTATGGCTACTCAAAGGAGTTCTCAGGGTTGGACACATTCTGTAAACATCTTACTGTTGTGTCTTATGTAACAAGACTGAGTGACGAAACACAAGTTATAGTTCCCTGTGCTATTGCTCAAAAAGACCAAAACTAAGGTAATGAATAAATAAACTTTTCACAGGTGGAGTGTGAGGATGAATTCAGGGGTCCCACAGCTTGAGGAAAAAAGCTGCTCCATCGTCTGGTAGGCTGTTGCTGGGGTGGATCTTTTGGAAACCTTTGGGCTCTGTGCAGGCACCTAACCAATATTACTGATCCTTGGCGGATGGGTACCAATAATGTTCTGGGCGGGTTCAATGAGCCGCTGCAGGGCCTTCCTGCCATCCATAAACCAGGTTGTGATGTTTTCAGTCGGGATGTTTTCTATTGGACCTTTGCCAAAAGAATTGACAAGAACTTTGCAGATGAATTTTGCCTTCTTTGTCTCCTTAAGAAATACAGTTGTTTCTGAGATTTCTTTACCACGGTGGAGATGTCTGATGATCATGACTTGTTCTTTGTGATGTTGATTCCCGGGAACCTAAAACTGTTCCCCTGCTCCACCCCAGCTCCCCTGATATAGACAGGGGTGTTCTAAAATCAGCTCCCTGGTTTTATATCTGTGCACCACTCTGCAAGATCAATGTGTCAGGATTGATATGATTTTTTTCTTTCTTTTATTGTCATCTTACCATATATTTCTGCAGCGCATAATGAAAGAATGTTTCTCTGGGGATCTAAGATGCAAGTTGACGTAACTTGAACAGTATTAAAAGCATGCAAACATTGCAGAATGCAACAATAGAAGAAATAAATAAAGATGAAAGTTAGTAAAGTGCCTGAGGTAAAAAAAAAAAAAAAAAATTGGTGTGTGCAAAGTAAGTCTGTTGTTGCTAAAGCTAATCAGAGAGTAATGGAGCTACATACTATTCAGCAGGAGAAAACTGTTTAACAGTCTTGTGGAAACCTCCTGCCTGACCAGGAGTTTTGGTGCCTGAACCGAACCAAAGTGCGACCAAAACAATCAAATTATTACTGGGAAAAAAGAGCCTACTTGAGGATACAAACCTATGCTGGCTTTACAAGATTTGTGACCTTTATAATACATGCTTTCTGTCAGAGAGCGCTTTCTACTCTCTGGACTTTCTGTCAGAAAGCTGCCTGACAGAAAGCCTTCAAGGCTACCTTCTCCCATCTGCGTCCCTAGCTGGAAAAACACTGCTCACTGCTTGACATTGCATGTCCTGCGATGTGACTACTGCACATGCACACATTGCAACGTCAATGCTGAAACTATATATCATGTAGCCCTAATTATTATTATTATTATTATTAGTATCATTATTTATCGGTAATATATAAAATAGGGTATATACCTAAATATGTATGTTTTGCATTGCATGTCGATTTAAGTGGTGCTACTAATTTTTTTGCAGGTGCAACTAAAGTTTTAAGGAACACCAGTGCCACTAAAGGAGAAAGTTTGCCTGGAGTCCTGCTACCCTGATTATGGCAATCAGCTCCCTTGGTCTCTACTGAAAACGTAATTCTTTTTTTTTGTTGTTGTTGTTTTTTTGTTGTAATTTCCTATGACAGCTGGCCCATTAAGGGATTATGAGACAATGGACCCCTAAGGCACAAACATTTTTAAAAAAATCCTCCCCTCCTACCTACAAGAAAATAACATAACAAATGATTATTTTATTAAACTTATTGGCAGATACTCAATATGAAAGAAACATTTGACTGATCCCGTGGACTGTTAACACAATGGACATCAACACAAAATGTTAATATCAGTTTCACTCTAGCACTCTGGAGTATGCGTGGTACATCGTGTCATCAAGAGGCTGAGAATGTGTTTTTAGCCATGCAAATGGCATGAGACCAGCAGGTCAAATATTTCACTTATTCTGCGAAATATATCAACATCTTTCATCATTTAGATGGAATGGCACAAAATGTTGTACAGAAGCTCATGGTTTCCACATGAAATGTAGGCCTACTACTAGCTTTGATGATCTCCTGACCTAGTTCCACCACAACCCATTGTTTTTCCCGGGAGCCTCCTTTCTCTCCCGCTGTCCTCCCTTTTAAACATTTTTCTGTAAATCTCCATTTTTCTGTAAATATCCTGTAAAAACAAGGCTTGGCAGTAACAGTAACTGCGGGGATAACCGGATAACCACATGGTCTATTTGACGTGTTTGTTACTTTCCCCTACAGTAATGCAGGTGGCAGTATGTACAATATTAGCTGTAACATCTAGTGAAGAGAAGTCATTCAATTATAGAGCACCCGCTAATAAAATGCGAAGAAGAAGAAGAAGAAGAAGAAGAAGAAGAGCATGAGAATTCAAGAATGGATGAATATGAGAGGGATGGATGGAAAAAAGGCTAAAAGTTTGTGCAAGTATCTCACCACCATTGTTGATTTGGGTCTTTTCATGAGAAATTGTTGCTAATAAAAGAAATCCTTGAAATTACACAGGCCTACATCTCATGTGAAATGATCAAAGTACTATCTAATCTTTCTGACAGTTAACTAGACTAAGTGTAATATTTTAAATCTAAAAAGATTAAAACATAGGCCCTATTAAGGAATTATATACCCTTTATATTTTAATGTAATGGCATGAGGGTGAAAAATCCACTAGTCCACCCTCTGGTCGTTATAAAGGTCGGTATATATATATATATATATACAGCCTCATTGGCTGTGCAACAAGGATGGAGCTCAGGGTGGATTTACCTGCCTTTAGCAGCGAATTAACACCTAGATACACACACGTGTTAACAACACGCGCGCGCGCACATGCCACACGTGAGATGCACGCGCATTTAAGCACACAAATACAAAAATGTTGACATTATTAGAACACTGCAGCTGCAGCAGCAGCAGCAGCAGCCGCCGCCATACAGTCCGGAGGCCTCTTGTAATGAGGGCAGAGATGAGGGAGGCCCGCATTAAGGGAAGGAAGATGCGGGGAGTGATGGGAGAAAAGCGAGGAAGAGTGAGGGTAATTAAGACAGGCCGATGAACGGGAGGGGTAATGATGGGAATGGTGGGGGTGATTTCACAAATGCAAATCTTACCGATCTGGACGCTCGGAGCTCCGCACAACCCCTCGCGCCATATAAGTGTCACCACAAGCAGCAGCTTCATGGTCGTGTTCAGGCCCCCTCACGCGACGCCACAGCAGCCGACGGTAGCGGTTCCTACCAAAATATCTCCTCCATCACACGACACGAGCTCATAGCGTCATTCCAGGTTCGCTCCGAAGCTCGAGCTCTGCAGATGCCCTGTCCTCTCTCCAGAGATGCGCGTGCCACCGCTGCCGATAGACTGGAGAGGTGAGGGGGTGGGGGGCGCGCGCGGATTGCCAAGGAATGCCGATGAGGCACGAGAGAGAACCGAGAACAGCCGAGAAGTAATCAGAAAGCTGCATTAATGAGACCAACAGTGGGCTAAAAAGGACACTGCAGTACGTTCAAATCAACACAAACACAACAAATAGGCCCAACTGGAGGACAAACCATTCTGTATCATTTAAATACATTTTACCTGATCACACAAAAAACCAATTCTACTGACAACTGCAGATTCAGTCACCTGGATGAGTAAGGAGTATAAGTTAGTAGCCTATTTTAGTATAATAAATAAAGGGGATGTTGTTAATCATATATCATATATCAATTCATATAATCATAATAGGCTACCACCTATTATATTAATTCTAGTTGAACAATACAGCATTTATCATTTTTGTAGGTTTCGTTACTTCAATAACAAATCCCAAATATTGATCCTCGTCAATATCATTAATGTTCATGCACAGCAATGACTTCAACATTTTGAAAGTATACTGTAGCAAGTAAAAAGTTGTTTTTTTAAATGTCATGCCTAATCCAGGCTGTGATTGGTCACTTCACCGATGAGTGCATCAACTTTATGAAAAGGTGAACATGTTTTCACAAAAAGGCACCCGTTATACTTAAAAAATCCAGCTAGCCCATCCCAAACCTTGCTTATGTTATCCTTATTGTCTTCTGTCTTACCAGTTCAGCTACACAAGCTTTACCAGCATTAGAACTGGTATCACTGGGCTGAAGGGCTGCTCCCTCTCCTCTCTGGTGCCATCTTCAGGATCACTAAAGTCAGATGATTGGCAGGTAACAGCGCCAAATGAATAATGTGTTATTCTAAAATATTTGACTGTATCAGCCTCGAGGCACTTCAACCTCTTGTCTCTCTGCTTTTACATATTTTCTCTTTTTGTTTGTCAATCTTGGTCCACTCTACTTTATCTAAATGTGCCAGTTCAATAGAGATGGGAAAGAGACGAAGCCAAAGTAAAGTTAAAATTACATGTACATACTGTACATACAATGACAATACATACACCAAAGAGGAAATGCAATACGCAAGAAATAAACATCTCAGCGATGCACATTTATAAAAATACAGCTTACAAAACCCAAGACTAAAAAGCGTATACAGGTGAAGTCAGGTCAAATTTTATTTGTATAGCGCCAATTCACAACAAAAGTTATCTCATGACACTTTACATGTAGAGTAGGCCTAGACCACACTCTTTATTATTAGTTATTAATTATCAATTATCAGAGACCCAACATTCCCCCATGAGCAAGCACTTGGCAACAGTGGCCGAGGAAAAACAGCCTTTTAGAAGGCAGAAACCTCGGAGCAGAACCCGGCTCGAGGTGGGCGGCCATCTGCCTTGACTGGTTGGATTGAGAGAGAGAGAGAGAGAGAGAGAGAGACAAACCCAAAACCATCACAGACTTCGCCTGTTCACTGCAGAGAGGTCTCTTTTCCACACATGACTCTGGAGTTGCCAATGCGATAGAAGAGCGCCGAGATCTGGATAGAGAAGCTTAAGTTCTTCAGAGGCCAACTCCTTCATCACTGCCATCCTATGAACAAACAAATACTTTAAAGAGCAAGTTTAAAAACAAATGAAGAAACAGAATTTCATCAGTTACTTGCTTCTGTTACTGACCTTGAAAATACCCTGAGGAACGTGCACCTTGAAACGGACCCATTCCTTGAACAATGCCCCCTCATCAATGGTAGGGGATTTTCTGGCAAGCATTTCAGCCAGAGACTTCAGTTATCATTTTTCAATGCAGGCATCTTCCTCCCTCTCCAGAGCTTGTGGAATAAGTACACTAAAAGCAGCGTAAATGTTCAGCTCCGGCAATCTCCTCTGCAGGTGCTCGATTAGATGGTCTATGTCCGGCTCCTTTACCTTTTGAAAAAATTTGAAATGATAATAAGAAAAATTCAACATGGCTGCACACGCGTGAGTTAGTTTGTTATTATAATCTGCTAATTTAGCTGACAAAAGTTCAGATAAAAGACATTTAGTGCAGGAACTGATATACCACCAGAACATTATAGCTAATTACAACATACTGTACCTACAATCTGGACAGACAACGTCTAACCGAGCCTATTGCGGACTAAAGCCGAAACTCCCTTCAAGTTGCGAATGGACGCAAACATCCAGTGTAAAACAGACTTAATAACCAGGTTTGATTGTTCTAGTAAAACCATTAATACGGTGATGGGAGAGGTAAAAGCCAAACTTAAAAACTTTGGGTAACAATTTGAGGTCTTGAAAACCTGCAACATTAAAAAAGAAACTGGTCACCTGAGGTAGAACGTGGGCTTAGAAGGAGAATTACAGCAAACAATCCAACATTTGTACTGTGAAGTTCCAGAAAAGACAAAGGGCCGGGATGTTTTGGGGTTTGTGCAGCAGTCGATCTTACACCTCTTAGGACAGAAAGACTTTCCCAATCCTCGCAAAAATTGAGAGAGCTTATTGCATTGAGAGATGACAACACAAGTTCAAATCATCCAAGAATTGGTTAAATTCCTGACTTTCCAGGATAAAGTCAGAACACTTTGCCCGGCCAGGCAAACAGGGGTCCCTCCTGATCAACAAGTGTAGAGCTCTGGGACGAAAGAGGTTCGATTCCATCGAAAAGAAACTACAGGATATGAACATAACTACTCACTTTTCTATCCCTTCATTCTTCGCATCAAATGTGGAGAAGAAAAGCCGAGACTGTTTCTGCAGTCCCAAGTTCGCAGAGGACTTCTTCCTAATCACACCACCAAACCCTAATTACAGCCGGCCATCTAGTGGTCAAACTTTGTATCTGTCACCTGTAATTTGCTTTGCAAATTATCTTGCACTTACTAAAGGGGAAACTGTGTGCTGAGGTTTACACCTTAAAGACGGCTGTTTGAGCCGCTATGCATGTGTTGTTACCCAGCTTGTTGTTGTTTTTTTGAACATGCATTATCTATGTTTTTAACAGTTTATTCATGAAGTAGTGATGAATAAAGGCTTTTTATATTTTTTCCCAGAAGAGTGCTTCGGATCCTTTTTACACTCTTTGCTAACACTTGTTAATGGCAGCGCAAAAGAGCTGCTTTTTTCAGATCCAGAATTCTGTGACACATCAGGAAAAAGCTTTCCTGATTAAATTAATGACAATAGCTCTGTGTGTCCCTCTGTACTCTGGAAAACTACCTAAGCATATTTTAGAGTGCTAATTATTTCATTTTGTAAAAAACTATGAAAAAAAAAGACCCTAGTAATGGCTGCCCTCGTCCCCACTTTTGTTTTCCATTGCCATTGAGCCTCTGGCTGAGAATATAACACCCACATGTTGACAATATTAACAGTGGAAATAGGGATTATTTTGTTGTATGTGGTTAATATACTGCTATTTCTCTGCAATGCTAAATCAATAATAATGTGCTAGAAACAATCAATGGATTTAGTACCATCTCTGGCTATAAGACTAATGTGTGTAAGTCTACAGCTCCACCACTGGGAGGTAGCAGAGATCCAAACAGCAGTATAGCAACTGGAGGAACCGTCTTCTACCATTAAACAGGTTAAATTGGATTTACTTAGATGTGGTTCACTTCCATTGTCCTGGCTGGAGCAGATGGCCGTTGAAATATTAAAATGAATATATACTCACGCGAATCCCATGCAAGTCAAGATTTCTATTTGGGAAAATGAATGTCCTCAAATGAGATCGGAGAAAGAGGTCTCGCATTACCAAATTTTCAATATTATTAGTGGTCAATTCAATAGAAAAATCGATCAGAATGGGTGGCACAAGATCCTAAATCAATGATCAGTCATATTATAACAACAACAAGTATCAGGTACGGCATTCTCTATTACCATTAGACACTCTTTTCATGCACCAATTGTTTACTCCATCCTGTGTTGACTATGAAATCATGTAATAAACTTCAGGAAGCATACAGGAAGCATAGCATGCAGGCTACCTAAGAAATACATGTACAGATTCTTACAAGTTTGACATTTTTTTAACTCAGTGCACCAAAATGATCATTCACCAGGTCTGCCTGCTGAAGAGGAAAAGCAAAAGCTACTTTTATCATAAATTATTGTCATTAAGTAATATTGGTATTTTCAGCAGCAGCAGCAGCAGCAGCAGGTGATCATGGGAACGGGACTTCAAAGCTGCAATCACTGATCACCAAAGGAAAACAACAATGTTAAATAGCAAATGAGTATGTAGCAATTAGAAATCCCAGGAAACTTGTTAAAGATTACACATAAATTACAAACTACCCCACTTAGTTTGTAATTCCTGTTCTCCTCCTGCATTTCCTCGGCCTGATTTTCCACAGTTACAGTTAGAGTCTCTATAGCCTTAACAGCTACTTAATGAGGGTTACAGTGGGATAATGTTTCATCTTACTACTTGTACTACAGCACTCTCTCTCCTCCTGCCTCTTGGGTCTGCCGGAAAGCCTTAGGACACAAACGCCGCTGCTGTGGTGAATCGGGATAATTAGCGGTCAGTCAGTCAGTGTTTTCTACTAAAAGACTGCCGGTCCTTCTAGTACCAGAGCAAGTGATCCGCAGGCACTTGAATTTCTCCTACGTGCCATGATAATCCCTGGAAAACTTCCCGGCTGAACCAGCGACACTGTTGTGCTTGTCATTGTGTGAATCAGGGGGGGGGGTATTAATTAGCAGAGAGACAGAATCCTCCAGCCTTTCCGCTGCACCGATCAGCCACAACATTAAAACCACTGACAGTTTAAATTAATAACATTGATCATCTCGCTACACTGCAATATTCTGGTGGGAAACCCTGGGTCCTGGCATCCATGTGGATGCCAATTGACACAAACGATCCACCCAAACACCCTTGCAGAATACTTTACCACGTTATATCGTTAAAAACTTGTACATTCACAATCACGAGACTCCCATTAAAACACAGTATCTTGTAACTAGAAAGTATTCAGTATAAAAGGGTCTTGTAGACAAATATTTTAACCTATTTTTTGTCAGGGTGGCACCAATAATCTTTCAAAATGAGAACGGTTATAACAAAAATAAAGTAAATTATTACTTTGAAAATAAGAATGATGAAAAACATAGAAGTTATATTTTTGTAATTGATTTATTGAATTGTTTCACAATACATTTATTCATTCTGCGTTTATTCTTACATTGATTTTTGTTAATTTTTTTTAACATCTTATTCAGTTAGTATTGGCCATTTCGGACTTCTATATATGTAACATAAAATGTTACCAGTAATCTTAGTAAAAAGCACTGATTTCTAATGTACAGCCTCGGGGTATTGGTTTAACCACAGCAGGGTTTAGTTTAGCACATATAACACAATGTCTTGTATCAGATAGAGATACACATGCAGTTCCTACTTAATGTCTGGGCTTAAAGGGGAATCAAGACCAAGGTTTTGTAGTTGTGGTGATTTACAGTTACTCCCCAAGGACCCAGCAGTCTCTGCAGCTCTGCAAACATGGCTCTGAAATGTTGGAAATCTTGATTTTTATCATACTTCATATTAAACTTTAGCATATGAATGAGCTATGATATGCAATATCAGTATGGTGACAAATAACAGGATTAAAAACACTTTAAATTCCACCTGTTTTTTGTTTTTTTTCTTCTCACAGATAGACAGACCAGTAGACAACATTAAAGAAGAGGAAGGAGAAGGGGAAGAGGGCTCTTGCATAGAGGTCAATGCGTTTGGCAGCAGCGGGTATGACGGGCTTGGGTGGTGGGGGCTTCTTGTTGGCTTTGTTCTGGGACTTGAGGGCCCCTGTCACTTCAACTGGTTTACCATAACAGTCAAAGTTTGAAAGTTCAAAGTCTCGAGGTAAAGATCCCACGATGCTGAAGTCATTGGAGCGAAGGTCTGACTTGGAGGTGCAAACTTTCTTACAACGAGTTTCTACCACCTGGGAAAAGACACAAACGTGACTCCATACAGAGACCGACTGAATAAAATATCGTGATATTGCCACTTATGGCACTTTACTGTATAGATAAAAGATTTGTCACATTGGTTCAGTCTTACAGCTTTCTGGTTATGAGTCCACATCTTATGGGGTTCCAGAGGGGAGCATGCAGGGTGGGCTATTATATGTTTTTACTAAACATTAATAATCAAATATACAGTATATCCCCTCTTATGTAATGTCTCTGTTTATAAGGGCACAGTAGCCCTAGCTCCAGTAGCTTCGTGTCGTGTAGAGAGCTGCACATTATTGCAATTTGCAGTTTCATTTTCCCTTCATTCAGGGAAAGCATAAACCAACTCAAACTCCACTCGAAACAAGCATAGAAAATAGGAAACAGTAAGCACAAACAGAAATAAGCATTTTAATTTACTTTTGACCAAAGTGTGTTTACCTGCAGAGTGTTGACATGTATGGGTGTTCCACCTGTCCCATTCACCGTGTTGTTAGTTTTATTTGAAGGCTTCTGTCCCTCTTTCTCTTTCAAAGCTTTTTCCTTTGAGGCCATTTTGGCTTTCTCCTCTTCGATCAGCTTGGGACTGTTCAGTATCACCTACAGAGAAAGGGAGGACAAGGGGGCCGTAAGTAGGGGCGTGGGGGGGCCAAGGGGGTCATTAACCCACGCCAGTTTTGAGTCCATTTCATGTGTCATTTCACGCATTTAAAGCTTTTTGCGTGTCATTTAATGGCGTCTGCGTTTTAGGCGTTTTACACATGCAGGAAACGATAACGTCAGGCGACTTTCGTCATGTGACATTTGTTGTCTTAGTCACATGACCTACCTTTAGGCAACAAAATGACTAGGTTGGGTTTATGGGGAAAAAAACCCACATCATGGTTTGGGTTGAAATCAGTTTCGTTATGTTACGTACGTCACGTAACTTGCGTTACTTAGGTGATGTAAATTCAAAACAACGGCCAATATAAACTTACCGTTTCACAAGGGGCGCGAACTCCGGGCTCCTGGGTCAAGGTCCTCTGCTTGTTTGACCCTTCCACCACCCCAGCCTCCTCCAAATGTGGACTTTCTCTCTCTTTATACTACGTCACCTTACATTGATTTTTCTATCGCATTCTTTTGGCATTATATGACACGAGAAAAGCAAGAAATGCGTTTTGATAACACGTGAAATGACTTAAGACACTGGCATGTTATTCATACACCGTTTGGTGAGACCAGACTGGACCCTCAGGCCCGGACTGGCCATCGGTGGGCTTGGTCTGCAGTGTCAGGCCAGTGTTAAAAATAATAATTATGAGATCCTCTGGCAGAGGCCTTTTATCTGTTCTTCCAGTTGTACAGAAGTGTGTGTGTGTGTTTAACAACTGACCTGCACCACAGCGTATTCCACCAGTGATGAAAATCCAAAAAGTAGACAGGCGATGAGCCAGATATCAATGGCCTTTACGTAGGAGACTTTAGGTAGCTCTGATGCCAAGGACATACTCTCACTAGACAGAGAGAGTACAGATAAAATTCCTGGAAACAGACAAATGTTAAGACATTAATGTTACTTCACCTGAATGATTATTTCCACACGAGCAACATTTCCGTTGATGAATGTTTGATGAATGTAAATGGATGGATTAATAAACTGAATGCACACATTAGGATACCTGATGAAGGCAGAATTGAGAACACCAATAATACATTAAATATTCACAACAACTTTCCCATTAAAATAACATATTGGAGTTCAGCAACATTATAATCTGCTGCGAAGACAAGTATCCACAATATACTGTATATAACATATTACATTTATTTGACACTTTTGTTCAAAATTGCTTACAGTATGTACTTTCAACCTTCATATACTGTATGGCATTATGACTTTCTGTGTTCAGCACAGCCTCACAGTAAGTGCTAACAATGACTGGACAGGTGAAGGTGTTCTCCCAAACCAAGACAAAAAGTCCTGCTTCAGAATGGACTGACTAAAGTCCCTTTTAGATGTGCACCTCAATATCTAAATGGGATGGCAAACAGAGTGGCACAAGTCTGCTATGTGTGGTGCACCCACCTGTTAAGTGTTTAAAGGATGTTCATAACTCCTGTAAATATTTAAATACTGCATTGAATGTGATTTTATGCCAATACAGTATGCAAAATGTGTATTTTTGGTGCTTACCTAAAGGGACCCTCGCAGCTGAAGCGTCAGGGTTGATCCAGAACGACAACCAGGACAGTACAACAATCAATAGAGTTGGAGCATAAACTCCCATCATGTAGAAACCAACCTGCCGACGCAACGTAAAAATTACTTCCACACAGGTGTAGTATCCTAAAAAAAAACAAAAAAAACAGAGAATGAGTAATTATTAATTTATTAAAACATATTCTAGAAATATTTCCAGAAGATAAACTTAAATCTCAAAGTACAGAAAATAACCTGAGTTGCATATTTAGTGTCTTTTGAGTTTTAATTCCTTTGAGAAACATATTTTAAGTTTGTCTACTTTTCCATGTTTCTCAAAGGATGTAGCCATTGAAGATTACATTGAGGGAGTTATCCGTGTTCCCGTGTGTTGGTTATTTCAACTACAAATGCAGTGTTTTCAATGTGATGTAAATATTTATGTAGCCTATATCAAGTTTCTTTTTACATTCCCTCCAACAAGGGGCAGTCAAGGTAAATAATCACTATTTACATGCCAGAGTGGGAGCTTCAACCAAAAATGATTTGAAACGGCAGATCTTCAATGGTAACTGTCTTTGGACCAAACAATGAACATTTATTTCTAAAAGAAATTGAAGATGTTAAAGTTTTACTCCCTCGTGCCCTTCCTTTCATACTGTGACAGCTCTCCTGACCAAGATGTGGACCCAAAAGCAGACTCCAAAGAAAAATCTTTGGCTGTAACTATAGCTACCGTTAGCTCAGTTAGCCGTGAAGTTAGTGGCCCTGTAGGAGTCTAGGAAAACTGGAAGCATATTTTTGATGTTTAAGCAAACAAGCCGTTTATTGTCTAGGATGCCGAAAGTAAAAGATATAGTCTGATCAAGGTTACAAGTGGTGTGCTTAGCAGACAAACATCAAGTGAAGCATAAAACAAAGGGGCGGGCTGCAGGTGGTGGAAAATCATAAAAGAAACAAAACCCCAAAACACTTCCTTTCACTTAGAAGCCCCGCTGACTTTCTCTTGAGTCCTTATCCACACGTACACGGGTATTTTTGAAAACGTAGCTTTTTCTATGCGTTTTGGCCTTTCGTCCACACGCAAACTGCGTTTTAAAACGTATCCTCGCTCATGGCTCCTCAGAGATCCCCCCTCGCTCCTCGGAGCAGAAATAAGAGCTTTGGGACGGCCTCCAAGATGGCGAATCAGAACTGACTTCCGGTTCACGAAATACGGAAATATCAAATAAGGGAATCGGGATGTACCCACTGTCTTATGTTTAGTTAGGATAAAGAGCATGTGAGTTAGTTTTACGAGCGCTATGGCCGAAGCTAAATGTTAGCGCAGAGTTTGTGTTGTGTGATGCAGTTTTTCGTTTTGGCTTTCGGCCCACAGCAGCCTGTTTTCAGTAACAAATAAAGGGCAGTGAAAACAGCTAACGTCCAGTAGCTCCATTGTTGTGCTACAATAATATTGTATGCATATGTACGCTAAGATTACATCCATGGGAAGTTACTATATTAACCAGTAACAAGATATCTTATATCATCAACATCATTTTTATATTATAAAATATATTTAAAATATATTGTAACAGTTAAAGTAGTAATAGAGTGTTTTATAGTGGCGGTTGTGTCTTAGTTATTTGATACATTCATGCTTAAGGTATTAGCAGTGTTAACGCTGTATCCCTAATTATTATAGAATTAATAATCACTAACCTGTTCCTTGGTAGTACTTAGTGCAGTTTCCATATTTGATGTCCTCTTGTTTGATGTCAAACTGAGGGAGAGCAATCTCATCCATCTGAACTGGGTCAGACTGCCACATGAATACAAGATCACTGGTGGTATAGCCAACTAAAACATAAACATGAAAAAAAAAGTATATGTTATTCATTAAACATGAATAAAACGGTCCTTTTCTCAGTTTTTTCCCACTGCTACATACTGGTGACAGACAGGGTATGCTTTGCAACCAACATTAATATATTTTGCTGCACACAGTGTACAATCAACAGTATACAGCTCATAGAGCGTAAATTCAGAATTTATTTTGAAACAAGAAAATGTCGTCTCATGGTAAGAAAACATTTTATTTGTTGTTTTCACTACTAAATATGACAAGTTGGGTTAGTGACAAGCTCTCAAAATGTTTTATTTTGAAATGAGAAAAGAATTTTGCAGCATTTATTTAGATACACCTGCAATCTGGCCACACTGTTTGTCATTGGTTACAGCTCTAGTTTCAGCACTGTCCGAACGCAACACGTGATCTTCCAGTCGACTCCACCGAGACCTCGTGATTGGTCAGTCCAGCGCTTGACCTCTGTCGGGGATTCCCTTTGGATTCTTTGTAATTTGTTAGGAGGAAAATGATCTGATTTGCCGAACGCTGGCGGGGAGACAGCTTTGTAACTCTCCTTGAACTGCATGTAGCAGTGATCCAGTGTGTTTCTTCCTCTCGTCCAGGAAGTGAGTATGTCGACCTGGGTGAGGTTTGCCTTGTTGTTGTGGAGGGATATAGACTGCTGCAATGACTACAGATGTGAACTTCTATTGCATTTAGAAGGGATGGAACATAATGGTTAGATGTCCAGGTGAGAAGAGAACATTCCTTGGATCACACACTCCTTTGTATTTGGATTTGCCAAACTTCTCTATTCCATATATGGAAGGTAGAGAAGAACAATGCTGGTGTAATTGCGTGGTCCGGTATGAGGGGAGTCAACCATGATGTCTCACGGCACATACCTACTTAATTTGAAGTCGGCAGTGCGTACACCCACTTCTAAATCACTTCTGACATGCATCATTCATCGGTGTGCTGCAAGCTAAGCTCAGCTGTCGGAGTTGTGTGAAGTTACTGCTGGTGTAAACCCAACACAAGCCCTGTTGTAATATAATCCCTACCATACTGTGCTGACGTGGCGACCCAAACCGAGTCAAGCCAAGCCAGCTCATGTGTATGGAAAAGCCACAGGTGGAACAATGTGGCGCCAGGGGGCTTTGGGGTGGAGTATCTGGTTATCGACGACGGAGGGTCCGGGCAGACTTCTGCTCTAAAGATAAATCTATAGTAATTTAGCCTCCATGTTGGCCTGGCACTGTGAGAGACAGTAGCCGTAACAGTCAGCAGCACTGTTGAGCATTGCTGCCTGTAGTGCTGATTCTGCTTTATCAATTCGCCCCTCAGCTGTATCGAAGTCTGTTGATTGAGGAGGAAAGGAGCTACTTCAGCTAGTGTGTGTGTGTGTGTGTGTGCGTGCACTCACAGCTCTCCAGCTGCATCTTACACAGCTGTGTGTCCATTGGAAAGAGGGTAAGATCCAAAGGACAAGACAGCGTCACTGAAAGCCTAGACAGAAATACACCAACAAACAGACAGAAGGTTCATCAGAGGAAAGAACAAAAGAGTTCCATGAAAGGATAATGCTTTTTGAATTTTAAATGCATCACTTCTTTACTCCACTTAAATCCCCCCCCCTCTCTCTCTCTCTCTCTCTCTCTCTCTCTCT